>BQNB010020414.1:0-10834 GCA_026074375.1 Tanacetum coccineum | reverse complement strand
GACCCTCACCTTTTAACTATTTACGATTTTCTTACACAAAAATTCCCGTAAAAAAATTTACAAAACCGTCCCAAAAAAAGAAAAAATTAACCCGTCCCAACGCAAATTTTTTTTTCCCGAATCGTACAAAAAAAGAAATATCCGGGAAAAAATTAGCCAAAAACAAACCCAAAAATAGCCTAAAATCTGGCCCAAAGTAAAAAAAAAATACAAAACGGACCATCACCTTTTAACTATTTATGATTTTCTTACACAAAAATTCCCGTAAAAAAATTTACAAAACCATCCCAAAAAAGAAAATATTCGGGAAAAAATTAGCCTGTCACAATGCAATTTTTTTTTCCCCGAATCATACAAAAAAAGAAAATATTAAGGATCGCTAAAAAAAAACCCCGAACGTAAAAAAAAATTATTCGGGAAAAAATTATCCCCGCCGCAACGCGCGGGTTCTTTTACTTGTATTAATCATCCACAATCACACAACACAAACATATAATCTATTAAAAACTATCATTTATTATAAAAAAATCGTTATAAAACGTAAAATTAAAAATCGCTAGAAAATATTCGCCTCCGAGTTACTTTGTGCATCTATCATGCTACTATTTCTATAAAGTTTAAAAATTGTAAAAAGACCACAAATGGAATCTATAGAGTTTTATAAACATTATAAGTATATAATTAAACAGCAGAACTGTTCATGTGAACAGTAAAAAACCATTAAAAAAATCTCACGACTAACGATGCTAAATGTTACAAAACCGACCTTGAACTTTAACCTATTTACGACTTTTTTATATAACAAACTTTATTTATCAAATATGGAGAGCATATTATCGATTCGTTCGGAAAAAAAAGTCACTGAAAAGATCATCGAATTGCGAACAAAACGAACCTAATATTGCAATGCTTCTAACATGCATACGATTTTATAAAAAATGTTAAAATTTAATATATATTTTTAAAATATTTGCGAAAATAATCTTTGAGGTTATCGATTCGTTGTAAGGTAAATCTCAACGACTGACAAATAGTACTTGACGTTATCGGTAAGTTGCAAAAATAATCCCGCGCGCGTTAGTAACCTGGTTGACCATAATGGATGGATTAATACTAAATTTAGGATAAAAACATATTTTGTCATATAACGAGAAGTACTTTTCGTCGGGGCATGTAAGAACACACGGTCATCTCATCATCTTCTCTTTCTTTCCTGTTAAGTTACTTATTTTCTCACAACTTTATTAACAAAAAAGAAACTTATCACTAAATAGTCCTCTTATTAGGTAACCAAATATAACCCTATAATGATCATCATCCTCAATTTTTTTTATTATATAAAAAAAGGGTTTATGTCATTTTCTTTAAAAAGATATTATTCATTTTGTAAGTTTTATAGATATTAATATTTTGATCTTGTTTTAGTCTGTGGGTTTTGTAGGAAAAATGGCGAATGTTAATAATAGTGTGAATGTAGCAGAATGTGCAGAAAGAGCAACAAGTGATAGTTTGATTGGTCCTGATTGGGCTATTAATATTGAGCTTTGTGATCTTGTTAATATCAATCCTGGGTATAATTTTTTTCTTTTTTTTTACTGCTGTATTGTTGTGTTTGTTTTCGTGTTTTTACAATGTTTTCTTAGTGAGTATAGAGGGTGTTTGGGATTGCTTATTGATAAGTGCTTTTAGAAATATTGTTTTGATTTTGTAAAAATTGCAATAAGAACAAAAGAGTAAAAAATCAGAAAATTTCTTTATAATTGGTTTTAGGAGATGTGATGGTAAAAAGTAAATTTTAGTTTTATCTCGAGTTTACATCGTTGATATAAGCATGTCTATACCTGCTTATTTTACTCTAGAGTATGCAGGTTGGTAGAAGCAGTTCAGATCACTTTCATGTGCTTATCTGCAGAAAAAAATAAGCAATCCCAAACACCCTCATAATGAGCTGCTCCAAGATTGGGAGAATTGAATACTTACGCTCTGTTCCCGAGTTTAATTTTGGAGAGAAAGGGAAAGATTTGGGAAGGAAACAAAAAAAATTGTGTTCCTAAGATTTTTTTTAGGAGAGAAGAGGAACGTAAAGGATAGTAAATTACCCCATAATTTCACTCCTAGTTTTCTTCCCAATTTGGGATGATGTCGAAAGGAAGGAAGGAGGAGTGTGCTTGCTTTTCCTTATGTACCTAAAATTGTTTTTAATTTTTTTTCACTCTTCTTTCAAACTCAGGAACACAAAAAAGTCATGTCTTCTTTCAATTTCTCCTTAACTCGGGAACACAAAAAATTCAGTCTTTTTCTCTTCATTCCACTCTTCATCTTCTCATACACTTTGTTTTCTTTCCTCACTAGTTTATTTGAACACTAAAAAATTATGATTGCTCTGACTTATAATATTTAGTATGAGCTCTTCTCCTTAGTATGATAAGAGTAGAGTCAGAGCATAATTGTAGCAATATAATTTCTGTGACACTCTTCGTTGCATTGGGGTATGCGTCCTTAGATGGTCTAACTGCCGCAAAGAAGCAGTAGTCCTTTTTGTCGCTTGTAAGTGTGATCTATAAGAATTTAAGAGACGATGATATATACGTATGTTCTTTATCGTTTTCATTTGGTGTCTATGTTAGCTAGTGCTATTGGCTTTTTGTGTGATTCGTGATCATACAAAGTGACTGCTATTTATCTGTTTGCCATTCATTTTAGTTTTGTTACCATATGCAATAAGTGGTTATAATCATGTTATAATGTTTGTTTAAGATTTAACAATGTTAGGTTCAACACATTTGCATGTTGAGGCAAAGTTTCATGTCTGCTTGAATTGCAGGCAAGCAAAAGATGCACTAAAGATATTGAAGAAGCGACTCAAAAGCAAAAGCCCAAAAATACAGCTACTTGCTCTTTTCGTATGTATTTTGCTTGATATCTTGTTTATGATGTCTCTGATTGACTAAACTTAGGGGGTATTTGTCTAAGCTTATGTTTTGGGCTTACGCTTATATTTCATACGCAAGTTATAGCTTATTAATAATAAGCTCATAAGCCCTTGCTTAGTGTTTGGGCTAGCTTATTATAGTTAATGAGATAAAATGACCAAAAAGTACATGAACATTTAAATTTGTTGCTGTTTTATGTGGATATAAAAGTCTTTTGCCATAAAACCCCTTTAAATAATCCCACCCCTTCTCACACAAGGCATAAAATTTGGGTATATCAAACCCCCCTCATATATGCTCCGAAGCCTAAGCTTGCATGTTTACCCAAACACTCGTGTGAGCCTATTTTAGCTATATAAACCTTTAAGAAGTTTAGAAAACACCCCCTTAGACGTGCCATTTTCAACCATTTACTTATTACTGGATCGATTTGGGTTATATTGTATCTGAAACGGGTCAAATAACAATGTATAGCCAATAAGAGACTGTTGAAACAGGTCTAAAGTATCTTCAAGGCATGTAACCTCCCATATTGCTCATTTTCAAAACCTAGGTTATTATTACGCTTCACGTATAGTTTTTCTATATCATATTAAATATAGCACGTAGTTTAAAGATGGACGAATAGTGTTGACCCGTGACTAAACCACCCATTTTGGCACGTTTAGTCATAATTATTCTTGTTGGGACAATTATGAAGTTTTTGCCCTGTTTAAGTGTTTGGCATACTGAATTCCAAAACTATTGTTGGGTAACCATTATGGTTGCATCATCAGACTGGTAACAGTAGTTTCACCCCCAAAATGTAGTTTTGTGTGTCTTCATAAAAGTTAACTATTTTCTTTCTTTAATTCTTTAGGTATTGGAAACACTAAGCAAAAACTGTGGGGAAAGTGTATTTCAGCAAATAGTTGAACGGGATATCTTGCATGATATGGTCAAAATTGTTAAGAAAAAGGTACTTATTATTTCTTTGGATTTCATGATAAATCCCATTTATTTATAAAGCTAATTTGATGTATTTCACCTCAATTACTTGATACAGCAACCCGATTTTAATGTAAGAGAGAAGATTCTTATACTGATAGATACATGGCAAGAAGCTTTAGGTGGACGTGGGGGACGATATCCCCAATACTATGCAGCATATTCAGAACTTAAGGTGATTCATCCATCTATATTATAGTCTGCACTACATTGCATTAGTGCATGTCAAACTGGAACTGTACTATTACAAATTAATCTAACAGAACCTATGCTAACGAATAAATTTAGGAGGTTCTGAACATGTAAATACATTTCGGATGAATTGCAACCTGTTCGTCTATTTCGATCAATTCCGTGTTAGTTAAATCCTTATAGAATAACTCACTTGACTCATTAGAGAGAAATCATCGCCCAAATAGACCCATCTTAAGGTAAACAGGTAAAACAAGTTTGACCCTATATATGTTCGTTCTGCCTGACCCATACTGCCTCTTCTCAATCTTTTCCAACACCAACATATATTTTTTTGTGTTTCAGAATGTTCAAGGGTCAATTTGTTCTTCACTCGGTTTTATTTCTTATAACCTCTTAAAATCGCCAACAACCACGAAATGGCCTAGTGGTAAGGTCTTTGGTTTCCTCACAAGAGGCCAAGGGTTCAAACCTCGCTGGGTGTGTACTTTTGGGCGTGGCCAGGGAAGGGTCGGAAACGGTTCTGGGATTAACCCAGTGAGGCCGCGTTTATCTGAGTAAAAAAGGCTCACCCTCCCCGGTAACCTAAACAGGGAAAAACCTTGTCCGTTTGAGCTCTTAAAATTGCGACAGTTTGTAGAATATTCAAGATCAGTTTTTTTGCAATTCTCAAAATGTTTATGGTCTGTATTATTGACTACCTAGAAAAGGAAATCTAAACTTTCCCATTATCAACCTTGAACCCCTGACATAGAGTTTAATATACAACCTTTAAACCAATGAGTAACAGAACGTCAGTGATGTTTATGGTATGTTTCCATCTCTTGAAAAGTTCAAGGGCATGTTTACCAATCAAAGTGGGGTGCTGTTTCCAACTCTTGAAATGTTTATGATCTGTTTCCAACTCGATATGCTTCGTTATGGCTACTTGAATTTGTTGGCCATCTGGTTTCATTCAGTACGTTACTACAATAGCCGTTTCTTAAGGTGGGAAATTTTCATTGTGAATGGGCTCATTCTACTTACGTTGTTTAGGTCAAACACGCTGGCTACCGTGAATAGGCTGTTTTTTTATGGTTTATATCTAAGCAGGAAATTGTTACATTGATTGAACCAGTCAATAGGTTCAAAATCGCCCAAAGTGTATTTTTAATGCATAAAACCTTCTACGTTCTTTTATTTAATAGGTTACTATTTACACCGCAACAAACTCATGTTATCTTCATATCGTTTTCTCATGTTTTGCTTATTGCCAGGCTGCCAGAGTAGAATTTCCACCGAGAGAAGAAAACAGTGTACCTCTATTTACACCGCCACAAACTCACCCGATTGTTCACCCTAATTCTGTTTATGAGGAAGCTGCTGTTCAGGCCTCCCTTGAGACTGATGCTTCTGGACTCGGGTATTACTTGAATTTTGGTCTTGTTAATAACGTCCGTATCACGAATGCACGTTTGACTACTCCACTTATGGTTTTGAATGTTTTAAATTGTGATGTAGATTCCCCATTTTTTGGGGATTCAAGAACTTTTAACTTATTTTTACGTGGTCGGTTTGCATCTACAGCCAATCACATTGGGGTTGGTGGGGGGTAGTTTTGTTCACATCGATGTTCCTCTCCTTGAATTTTGTGCATGGCTATATAGATTGTAGGGTGTTATCACAATATAGTGTCACCACTATATTATCAGAAGACTCTATATTTGGTTCAAGGAGATGTCCAATATAAAAGTGGCTGACATGCATTGACTAACAACATCTGTAAACTAAGCAATTAAGATATGGTCGTGTGATGGTTTAACTATGTATAACGGCTGAATACTTTGCAAAACTTTGGAAACCTGCCAGTTTGGCCACTAGAGGAGGTCTGTAAAGAATAACACCTTAAGTTTTCTGGATGTAGACTTGTATGTGTTTGCTGGATGTAGATTTGGATATGGTCGTGTGATGCTTCAACTTTTATGCTTACTTATATGTGTTTGCTGGATGTAGATTGTCAGAAATGGTGAATGCAGAAGGAATAGCAGATGTGCTGATCGACATGCTTAGTGCTTTGGATCCCAAGAATCCTGAGGTAATAACTTGTTCATATATGTATTTATTTTGAGCACTAACGATGGTGTTTGGATTTGTGTTCTTTTTTTTGATAATCATATTTGTGATCTGATTATGAAACTGGTTATCAAAGGATAAAATAGAATTACATATTCGCCCATTTTTCTAATCTAATTCGAGAGACTTCTCCCATCTCAGAAACCATCTTTACGCCTACTTTGGTCATTTTGTGTATCAAGTACCTTAATTAATTAGAATTTTCCAAATACTCGGAAAAATTGAAAATTAGGTAATTACATTTCAATAAACAGAAGAACATCTGAACATTGTCCATAGCAATTCATTTATTAGAAAGTGGTAAATTGTGTTACATAATCAAATATCACGTAATCACCTTCAAAAATACGCATCTAAGCACCTTTTAACCGGATGGATTTCCTTGTTACCTAACTGTCTTACTGTTGAATGTTTCTCACCATTCTCTTTCAGATTCTTTCATGATATCCTTTTGGTATATGATACAACCTTGTTCTTGTGGCAGGATTTACAGCAAGAATTAATTGTTGATCTTGTGAATCAGTGTCGTTCCTACCAGACACGTGTCATGACCCTTGTAGACAGTACCTCGTAAGCACTGTTGACCTTTTTTAGCAATTCAGGTATCGTTAATATAAATTATTTTCTACCGTATCTGCATATTCTTTCAGAGACGAGGAGCTTCTAAGTAAGGGTTTGGCATTAAATGATACTTTAATGCATGTTCTTGGCCGCCATGATGAAATTGCAAAGGGGGTTTCTATTAATCCCGTAATAGTAGGGGCACGGGAAAGTTCTGTTGCACCACTTGTTAACGTAACACATGAGGATGATGAATCTGATGATGAGGATTTTTCCCAGCTAGCCCACAGGTGAATATGATATCTTACTTTCTAAAACATTTATGAAGTTTCAAACTTTTTCATCAACTACTTTTTAAGGATTGAAATTTGAAAATGATTCATTAATTTGGCAATGACTTTAGCAGCCTTTTTCTTCTCTTATAATACTCCTTCCGTCCCATTTTTATTGTCCACGTTTCCTTTTTTGAATGTCCCAATTTAATTGTCCACTACTAAAAATAGATAGGGACGTTTGATCAAGTTTACTATTTTACCCTTGTTTGAAATGTCCCAATTTAACGTAACACATGAGGATGATGAATCTGATGATGAGGATTTTTCCCAACTAGCCCACAGGTGAATATGATATCTTACTTTCTAAAACATTTATGAAGTTTCAAACTTTTGCATCAACTACTTTTTAAGGATTGAAATTTGAAAATGATTCATTAATTTGGCAATGACTTTAGCAGCCTTTTTCTTCTCTTATAATACTCCTTCCGTCCCATTTTTATTGTCCACGTTTCCTTTTTTAAATGTCCCAATTTAATTGTCCACTACTAAAAATAGATAGGGACGTTTGATCAAGTTTACTATTTTACCCTTGTTTGAAATTATTATTACATACTTTTAAGAAGACTTTAATTAATTAGCTGAGGGTAAAACTGTCGTTATGTCAAAAAAGTAAGAAAGAGAGAGCAGTAATAAATGCATTTTTCTTAAACCGTGTGTTTTTTGTCGGAGACAATAATTTTGGGATGGAGTATTTTAAAAAATCGATTTTTTAAAATATAGCTATAATGAAACTGTTACTGAACTAGTTAATTGATTTATTCCGGTGGAAATTTTCTTCGTCCTTCAGCAACAAAATTTTAGTTTTCTTTTAGCGACGTGAGTTGGTCGTTGGAAAGTCTTCGGTTTGAGTCACTGTGTGACTTTTATAGTTTTTCGATACAAGCTTCAAAATTTTGTGTGTAATGTTTCAGGTCATCGCGTGATACTTTACAGAATGGCTCAAGGGCCGGGGGGGTAAACGTTAGTCCACATCTTACCCCTTCGACCATACCATCATCAAGCAAGCCAGCTAGTGGTGGCTCAACCATGACGGTTGATTATCTAAGTGGCGATTCATATACATCTGAAAGACATTCCAGTTCTAAATCCAAGACCACCCATCCACCACCCCCTTTGGATGATTACATAAACCCGACAGCAGCTATTTTTGCTGCTTATGATGAACCAACTCAGCTGACCAAATCCGTAGATGAGCCTGCCGCCTCTCATATGTCGATTCCACCACCACGAACCACTAAAACCGCCATCTGCACTCACCCTTCACCTCCTTTAGACGATTACATCAACCCATTTGCTTCAAATGATGAACCAACTGGCATGAATAAACCCATAGACGGCCCTGTGTTGATCCCACCACCTCCTTCAAAGCATAGTCAACGACGACAATTTTTTGAGAAAAATCAGGGACCTGGTTCGCCTTATGACAGTTTGGTTGGTGAGACTGGGAATCTCTCTCTTAACTCTTCCACTCCAACCAAGAAAGAGAAACCTGAAGATATTTTGTTCAAAGATCTTGTTGATTTTGCGAAAGCCAAGTCTTCATCTTCTTCGAATCCGAATAGATCATTCTAAATTGGATATGTCTGTCTTTGCGAAAACAAATTGATTTATAAACATTCCCGGGGCTTGGTCTAGATTTAAACATAACATTCGGATTATGTTATAGCTTTACTAATTAACCAATAATTTTTGTACATTTTTATGGTGAACTGAATGATTTTGCCATTTTGGTAATTCAGATCTTATTCTAAAAGATGATATTGATGAGCTTGAAATTGAAAGTAAATATGCGTTGAAAATTTATCATTTTTAAGATGTTTGTTTTGAGTATATAAGAAATTTTCTTATTATTAAAGAGCCTCTATTGTTAATATACACATTAAACTCCAAACGAGTATATTAACCTTATTAAAAATAGGTATAGAAAGCTTTTTATATACCTTATACTAGTTATAAGTTCCGTGTACGCAATGTCTATGTATTTTCATTAAAACTAATTACCAATAACGGTCTTTTCATTTGTATTTATTAAAGTTTTGTAAATCATATGCAATAATACACTCGAAATCTTGGATAGAAAGTGTTTTGCGGACATCACCAATACAAAAATTAGGCATTTTGCCTGTTACTCAGCTTGCTCGTTTTGCTGACTTATTAAAAAAATGATTCAGCCAAAACAATAATTTCATGTCAGAAATTTCATATCTGAAAGAGAAACTTTGATGTGCCCTTAGGGCATGTTTGGTACAAGGAGTTCAAGATAAAGAAATGAAAATGATTTGATTTCCTTTGTTTGGTTAGTAGATAAAGAAAAATGGTGGAGATTTGATTTCTTTGAGGAGTTGGGTTCTTTGTAATTTGTGAGGAAACCATTTTCATCATAATTGATGTGGAAATCATTTCACACTTGTGAGAATTCATTTGAGCCACAAAACAAAAGAGATTTATTTACGTTTTATTTATTTATTATTTATTGTTATTATTTATTGTTATTATAAATATTAAAATAATAATAATAATAATTTATTTATTTTATTATTAAATCTTTCTTAAAAGGAAAAAAAAAGATTTGCGTGATTATTATTTTTTTCAATTCTCTGACGCTACCAAATAGTGGAATTCAATAAACTATCTCTCTGGATTTCAATTCTAAAAAATCCGATTCTCTGCTTCATTTCTAATTTCTGAAATTCTTTGTATCAAACGTGCCCTTAGGTCTTGCTTAGAGGGTTGAGTATCATGACTTAATACATCTCCTTGGGCCTCATAGGCTGTCACTATTAGAGGCTAAATAAGTCCAAGCCCGGTTTGTGGGTTTAGGCATTAGGGTTTGCACTATTATAAATAGTGATCAATAATAAATTATAACCTACGAGGTTTACATTGTCTAACATAGTATCGGAGCGGGTCTAATCCTCAGACCGCCTAGGTGGCTACGTTGAGCCGTCTCCCCTAAACCACCCCGTCAACTGTCAACCCTAGCCGCCACCCTTACTTTTTTTTTCTATCGCTCCACTATCAATACCCTAACAGCCAACTCATAACTTTTGGTTTCTATTCGATCCATTCACAAACGTGTCTCTCATCTATGTTCGAAGAAGAAGACTGAAGAGTGTGTATGCTATATCCGACGATTTTCGATAATATTGGGTATCTCAAGATTAGTGTGGATGTTAATTAATGTAGGATGGTGCTGTTACAACTTATTATGGTAGTACGGTCTATTTTGCCTTTTTCTGATTGGTGATAAAGGAATAAGATGGAGGTGTTCTTATCTACTCGTAACAGCGTTTGTCGAATACTTCTAGTTCTTTACTTTATGACATGCTAAAAAAAGAGAAAATTAAATAAATGGACGTATTTTAGAGGGTGTTTACGTAAAAGGATGTATTCGAACCGTATTTGACATTTTGGCCTATTTGGTGCGCAGTCAATATTTTTTGCGCACCAAATTACACAATAGCGCACCATAACATAAATGTGATATACGAAGGAGCTTTTGAGCACCATATTTAATTTCTAAATCAATGAGAAGTGTCCACGGAATATGTGATGCGCAAATGGTACATTTTGCGCACCGAATAAATTAAATGCCAAAAAAAAATATTTTCGGATTACGTTCCTTATTCATGTGGGATTTCGTTGAGATTTTCTTATCTATTTGGGACATTTTCTCTATAAAAGAATAAATATAGCGAGTCAGTCTCACATTTG
>BQNB010020413.1:0-65524 GCA_026074375.1 Tanacetum coccineum | reverse complement strand
AATATTAGTGAAATTACTGGGTGAGTACTAAGTATTTAGTACTAAGTATTTAGTACTAAGTATTTAGTACTGCTGGTTATAAGTTAGTACTGTTTGTTGTAAGTTAGTACTGCTGGTTATAAGTTAGTACTGCTAGTTGTAAGTTAATACTGGTGGTTATAAGTTAGTACTGCTGGGTGTTAGTTAGTGCTGCTAGTCGTGTAACTGTTAATAGTTGTGAAAGTTGGTTTTAACAAACTTTAACTGCTTAACTGTCATTTAGAATTTGTTCTATAAACAGATTCATCAGTCTCATTTAAGAGAACGAAAATACATATACAATTCCTTCATTGTTTTGATTTATTATTCTTGTTCCTAGAACATAAGTTGCTATAATCCTTACATTATCCCGATAGAGATTTCGTGCAACCCAGGCATTGATAAGGGTCAAAATACTTTATACGGAAAGTGAACTTTTACACAATATAAGCGAGTTATCCAGGATCATCACACACACCCTAGTTAACTAACACCAAGTATCCAACAATGCCCACTATCAACAGACCATAATTAGGGCCTGATCGAGAAACACTTAAATGGTTCACGCAAGCTGAGTTAATGCACAACAGAGGGGCAATGTTGGTACTCTAACATGCAATCAAATGCTTCAAGCTACTTATTGTTGTCATTTTTTTCTCAAATCAGCCAATATTTCACTTAGAAGTATAATTTAACAAGAGATTTAAGTGGGCATTTTAGACATTGTTTCTTACAAATATGTCTTATGTGTTGGAGAGTGTGGTGAGACGCTTCACTTGAAGTTCAAGACAAAGGTAACTAATATGACAGGTTTCTGTAGTTAATGGTTTAGTTGCATGTTGAGAACTTTGTGTTACCTTGTAGTTTAATTACACGATATTGGAAGATATACGGCTACAACTGGTGCAAATGTCTAGCTGTCTATGATGGCATTTCAAAGGAGATAGTTAAGACATACAATTACTAGCCTACATCATTGCACTCGTGCTTGCTTTATCATGTATGGTTTTCTCATACAGTAAATCTACATTAGGGCTCACTAGCACTCATTATGGGTAAAATAGTATACCCTAACTATAATGCAATGTTTTCACATGGGTGAAACATCATATTAAGTAAAAACTATAAAATTTCTAACATAAAATGAGAACTTACACATTTTTCAAATTGTTGTAGCAATTGAGCCATCATCTTCATCTTTTTTTTTGGGTAAAGGGTTTCCTTGGTAAATTTATTACTCCAAAAAACCATTTGGTGCCACGGATGAGGGTGAATCCCACATCTCAGCCCGTTACATAGGAAAAATACTTTCCTAATGTGTTGTAAAAGCTTTAAATTTATATAACTAGTTTTTACCGAATTTCACACCAACACACGGGTAAAGTGTAATCCCCGTATGTAGTATAGATTTAGGGTAACACCAGGTCTTTGCATGGTGTTCTTAAAAAGTTAATTAGTTTTGCAAACAAAATATCTTTACACTTGTGACGAATCTAAACATTTTTAAACTTTATGATTGAGCATTAAATATTTTTATACTTGATTTTCATAAACGTTTTACTAGTCAATTCTCACAAGACAAGCACTGAATCGTCATAGACAAACAACGCGAAATCAAACATAAAGATGGAGTCTTTCGACCTATATCCATTTTACATGAGAGATCAAATGATTAGCAAAGATCCAAGTATTCCAATATCAAGTTTAATATTCTTATTACCATAAACATTAGTATTTAACATGTTCACATCACGACTCTCATTTTACCCAAATAACCCCAAATGACTACTCCGTGTTGATTGCAATCAAACACATAACAAACATTATAAAATCAATAAATATATTATTAAAGAAGGGAAACAAGATCTATACCAACTTCACAAGCTAATGTTGATGATTTCACAAGAGTTTTCCCATGAAAAATGTATTATAACAAAGTAATATCCGAAAACCACAAACGACTCTCTCACAGCAGCCTATAGCTCGAAATATAACTTAACCTCTACCTATCTTGATGAATTATAACCTGGGATTGGATGAACTTAGAACAAGTTTAACCAAAATCCCCAAAAACCTCTTCTAACTTCTTGATTCTTTTGTTGTAGTTGATTGTGTGTAATGTGTGTAAAATCTCTTAGCCTAAGCCTCTATTTATTGCCTAGGACGCACCTCTGAGTCGTGGGTTAAGAGATAGTGAAGAGTCTCTTCTTAAATGCAATGATTAAATGATATTTGTAACTACCGCAGCAAGTGCGCCGCACTTCATATGAAGTGCGCCGTACTTGTCCTATGCATTGAATTCTGTCTCCCCGATCTCAAGTACGCTGCACTTTATTATATGTGTGCCGCACAGTAGCACATAATTATTACTTGATTTTAATTCTTTTATCCAAGTCCTTCCATTAATGATCGTTAACAATTTCAACGAATATCTCTTGCATCTTCGGTCTTTCTTTCTTCTATTTAACCTAAAATAACTAACACACAAATAAGTATGTAAACACGTAACATTTAATATATTTCTATAGCTAAATAACATATTTACAAGGGATATCATATGTATAATTAGAGCATTATCAAATGCCCTCATACTTAACTATTGCTTGCCCTCAAGCAATAAAAGTGAAAGTACTTCGTTTTTTATTTGTGGAAGAATAAATAAATCAATAATCACAAGCTAAGATAACGCGACTTAAGCAACTCACGAATTTTTAAGAATTTTAATTTCACACTCGCTCATATTTAGAGGAGTAAATAATGTAAGTAAGTCACTCAAACGCTCAGTCATGATTCATTCAAATTAGCATAGGCTTGTACTAGAACTAGACAATTCGGATGCGGCGTAAGCACTAGACATAATCATCAAAAGAGAGGGTTTTTATTTGGTAAATATGAATTGGATATGGCATGGGAATTTTTGTTTTATTTTGGTATTTTTGGTGTTTAAATGTAAAAAAATGTCTACAATCAAATCATCATCAACAATATCCGTAAGTTTACTCTTACTTTTTTTCTTTTTTTCCACTTTTTGTCTTATTTTTGCCTTATTACTTTTTATACTTTTTTTCTTTCTTTTCTTCGGGGATACTTGCTTTCCCCCATACTTATGATAAGCATACTACTTCAAACGAACAAAGAAGTTTGCAACCTTCGCACTTCATTATAATAGCAATACTAGCTTTAACGCACAATAGTACATACGGATAAGGCATCAAATAATTTAATCATAGGACTTTTGACAAGAGTTAGGCTGAGGTTCAATGTTTGTATATATTTTTTATTTTTATTTTTAATTTTTTCCTCTTTATCAAAAAATGTCCATATCACGCGAATGTGATGTCACTGCGGTTTCATAAAGATTTCAAGCACAAATTCTAGAGTCAACAAATCACCGGCACACTCATAAACAAAAAATCAAGCATAAAAGATGTATGCTATAAGAATAGGCTCAGAATTTCCTCACATTTTCAGTGATAATGGGTATAAATATGCTAGCAAAGTTATCGATCCAGAGTCAGATTTGCTTAAATAATTAATGAAACATTTTTTCTTGCAAATTTAAGTTTTTATACATTTTTACTACTTTTAATATATATAAGTTTTATATTCTGAAAACATAGATAAGCATACATTACATATTTTTTAGAATTTAAGTTTTCCTATTTATCTCCCCCTAAATACTTAATATGAGCGTTGTCCATAATGCGATAAATATTATAGAGAAAAGATAAATAGGAAAAGTAAAATAGGATAATACTTCCCTTACTTTTCCGTGCTACGAATTCTGAAAAAATGCATGAAGCTTCGTACACAAATTCGTACGGCTTTTCACATTTTCTTTTTCTCCATGCCTCAGGACATTGGGGCACGTGCTGCCGCATACATATTTAATAGGATCTGTTTCACTATTGCTAAAGGAGTGGGGGCCCAGATAGTATCTCGGCTCCCCTCTAATTTATTGTAAATGTCTTGTGTTTCTTAATAAAGTGATTTATAATAATAATAAAAGTAATAATAATAATACACGAAAACAAAATATTGTATTAATGCCAACAAAGGCATATTACACACCATAGTAATAATAATAACAATGTTTTAAGAAATTGTTTTTAAAACTCGTGACCCGACATACGGTCACAAAATCCAACATGTGCCATCTCGACACTACTCCTACTGCTGTCGCTCATCATCATAGCTCAGGGATGCATAATCTCCCTACAATGGAATGTTGCACTGCCCAAGCCATGTACTCAAAAACTTTAGCATATGATTTGACTGCCTACGGGACATCCTCTCCAACTAAACTTGAAGAATCTCCATGTTACCCATCCTGTCATATAAATCTTGAATAGTCGGGCGTGGGGGTCTAGGCATAGCAACACACAAAACACCCGGTGCTAGATCATCAGCAACCAACCTCCCATTAGAGCCGATCAGCTCTCTAAGGGTGGTAGCATCCAAAGACTGACAATACACCGGAGCACTGTGTCCATCTAACACTTAATCAGTAAACAAACTCATCCACCTCATTATCCTGGTGATAAACTGTCCACAAAAGATCATACTTTCCCTCTGACTTCCAACTCCTTTTCTCTTCATCCACTTCGCAATCAACCAAGTCACATTAGCATACCCATTTTGATACCTAGCTCAAACATA
The DNA here is from genome assembly GCA_026074375.1 of Tanacetum coccineum. Lineage (NCBI taxonomy): Eukaryota > Viridiplantae > Streptophyta > Magnoliopsida > Asterales > Asteraceae > Tanacetum > Tanacetum coccineum. The sequence goes on along the minus strand of BQNB010020413.1, from coordinate 60,847 downwards.
CTCATCAACCACAACTCATTCCTTCCAATTTATCATATCCCACTGTTCTTGGATACAAACCATATGTAATCATTTTATTCAACACCTTAAAAATAGGACTCCTAATGCTTGAGGTAGCACTCCTAGACAAATGTATATCCTCCTTGCTAATAATACTCAACCAATAGCCCCTAGCATTAAAATTCTCATCAATAAGCAAACCTCCTTTAAAGTATACTTCAAATCCATCCTCACTTAACATAGCAGCATGGTACAAACCCAAACAACAAGCAAACTCCAACAAAGTTAGTGTATGTCCAAAACCTCTCAACCTAAACTTAATCAACTTCTTCATAAGCAACTCATCATCCGTTACCTCTTCGTCAACGTTATAGGTCGAATAAAACTCGTGGCACAACTCGGTGTAGATAGGTTTGTTGATGTCAAAAGCGCGTCTCCAAGCTTCAGAACTGAATATATCCTCCTGTCATCCCATTTCGCACACCTTAATCTCAAGCATTGTTTCAATCTCCTCAGCACAACCCAAAGTGTTAAAACCTTCCAATCAACTATACATGGCAAGTAAATTTGTTTTGGAAGTAAACGAGCAAGGTTAGTGTTATACTTGGTTTTAGCAGCTCTATTACTCGTACCACAAAGCAGAAAATCATGATGAAAATGTAGGAGCATAGCTTCCTCCACGGTCTTGTGTTGACGGGTTCTTTTGGTTCGGGAAGAACTGGCTTCGTCATCGTGTGTTCTAACTCTCTACACATCAAGAATAGTTCACAAACAAGTGTATCATGATGTTAGATAAAAATTATAATAAACAGGTAGACTTAGATATGCTTTGCCAACTTTCTGTTTGGTTTTCAGTTTCTCAGTAAGTGGCGTACTTCCTCAATTTCACTAAGTGCGCCTTTTTTAAAAGAAAAACCGGCGTACTTTCTAGGTTTTCATTAACAATTTTGATTTTCTCTGAAATATATTTTATAATATGATTAAATATATATTTTATAATTTCTTGAACAATGTTTTTTTCTTTTTCCCTAATATTTCCAAATGAGTATAAGAACATATTAGAGTATAAGAACATATTAATCTTAACTAATTGATAACTGAAAATCCGTATAAACCCAAATAAATAATAAGCATAATTAAAAATAAAAAACCATAAGATAGATTTACATAACCTTGGCATTGTGTTTTGTCTGGAGGTGATAAATATGAAAAGAAAACGTATGTATTATTGCTAAAACGACCCAAAAGTGCGGCACACTTCTGAGTAAGTGCGGCGTACTTCTCGTTGTTTGCCCACAAAGACTGATTTTTTTAACATACAATTTATAACAAAATCAAAAGTGTAACATTGTTCCATCATTACTAATACTTAATAATATTCATTCATAGCAGATCATATGTCTGGTACATCAAAGTTTAATCCTTAACGAATTCACATAACTTTGACGAGTTTTACAAAAAATGACTCAACTTAGAAAATAAAAAGAGACATGAATGAGCATAAGGTATTCTCCTCTTTATTCATCCCAATGTTTCTCCAGGTTTAAAACCAATTTGTTGACATGATGTCATTTATTGTAGTACTCCGATATCTTCCTATCAGTGGGCTTTATCTCGTATCCTTGCTCAAAGATGTTGCCGCAAGGATCCACAACTCTAATCTTAGTGTGCCATTTTCCATCTCCACTTTATTTAGCAAAGTTCCCAGAACGATCTGGTATCCATTCAGCATGTTGTAGTGGTACGGGCAACGAACCAAGAAAAGCAATCGCTTTCTTCTACACACAAACTTTTTTTAACGGGTTGAGGGCCTCTTGGAGAGCGAGAGCTCGATCCATTAGGTCGTCACAACTTAGATATTTTGCACGGTTTGGTCCAAAGAAAGGTTTTCCCATCTCGTCCCTTTTCAAACAATATTATTCTTCATCGTTGCTATCACTTTCTCCATGATTATTTCTTACTTTGGAAACATAGAACTTTTGATGACAAACACCATCAAAGGTTAAGGTGGTTCTTTTAATAGTGTTCAAGATACTCCCAATGGTGTACAAAAAGCTTCTACCCACAATGATCGGAATATCTCGGTCTACGGGTATGTCTAAGATCAAAAAATAGAAAGTATCATAGTGACACCTAGTTGACATAGCACATCCTTCAATATTCCCATAGGTTCGCCTTTCGAGTGGGCAAGCATAGTAATTATGTGGCTCACCGGCTTGACTTGTTCTCTTCCTAACTTCTCATAGATTCGGTAAGGTATGACATTGATATTTGAACCGGTATCGGCTAAGGCATGGAAATTGAATTTTGCTTCCAAGCGAATCGGAAGAACAAATACTCCGGGGTCATTTTTCTCTTTGATAGCCTTGTAATTTCTGACCATCTATTCTGTAGCTTCTTCTTCTTTAAGTTCCAGTTCTCCATCCAGATTCAAATTGTCCAACAAGACACTATCGAGCAATTTCTTATGTTTATCACTATAGTGACTCGATAACTGGTCTTTTTTCACTAAGTATCATGATTCTTTCCCAAATATGTTTTCCAATTCTTCTCTTGCAAGTTCCTCTTGAGTTAAGAGCCGGTTAATAGTGAGGGAGGTTCTTTCACCATAATAGCTCATCTTATAGTTTCTCGACGGTTGCTTCTTATTTCTTGCACTTTTTCCCATACTACACATGAAACGGTGGTATATCGATTATGTCTAATGGTGGTAGATCGCTAACATCAATGTTTGCGGGAATAGCAGCCAAATCATCATCTCTAACATCATTAAAGGTTATGATATAGGGATAAACAGTGATAATTCTGTTCCCGGAATCGACAATTCCCTTGGTGTGTCTAAGAAAAGATAGACCAAACACAACCCCAGGATCCACATCATCTTCTTCGGGTTTAATGATAAATTTAACAAAATAAATTTCACCCTTTAAGGCAACAAGTAATTATATTTTCACGACTTTTTCACCCTTTTTCCTCATAGTCTAAACAAAGCTTAATCGTGATTTTGTTTGATATCATGTTCTTCTCATACTTCAAATTTATTTCACCATTATAAGCATGTAAACCATCAACGAAACAAGGGGTGATATACTGCTCACTAATTTCTTCCGTCTCCATTCTATAAAAAGTAAATGACTGAATCTCTTTTTTCTTCCCACTGTTTGCTGTGTAACTATACTCAGATGCATACCATTCTCCTTCGCTTTTAACTCCATTATTTAGTGCAATACGTTCATTTTCTCCTAAGCATAATCGTCCGATACTAGTATTTGGGTCCATCACTATCTTAAAACAACACAACATGTGAAATCAATATTAGTTGGTTAGTATAAGCAAAACTAAATAGCATTTTATAATCTAACAACATTAGTAAACATTCAGAATTTAACAAACGAGGTGGTTTCTTCATAATGAAAAAGATACATAAAAGTGCGGCGCACATCATAAGAAGTACGGCGTATTGTTCTGTTTTTTCGAATTTTTCCATAAAAACCGGCGTACTTATTAAAAAGTGTTCCGCACTTTTGTTTTTCCCAGTTACATTTTTTATAAAACTCTTTGCTTTCAGAATCCTATCCATTGTAAACTCCTTTTTATTAGTAAATATCACATAATTAGCATAAATGATAAGTTCAATCAGAGTTATTATCACATAAATTATATGGCAATTTTCATCATAAATTCTCATCTTGATATTAATGTGCTTAATATAACAAGTTGGTATACTAACATAAGTAATAAACTGACAATCACACATAATAAGCATAATCAAGTAGCACAGAAATTGTTTAATAAGCATAAGGCAACATGTAGCATTTTTAATATTTTTTCGAATTTCATGTTTCTCATGGTTATTAAGTATACTAATGCACTCATATAACAACAAACAATAAGTCGATATCACAAGAATAGTAATAAGCATAAATTTAAGCATAACCAATAAAAAGAATTTTTTTTTTTGATGTTTTCGTTTTAATATACAATGTGTACAAATGCATGAATCCAACAAGTAATAGCATAAAGAAGGCGATCCATTTGTTCTCAGAGTTGAATTTAAACATTAGAAAGGGTTGATTTTGGTTTTGATTTGAAACAGACTTCATTGTTTTAGAATTTCCAGAATATGAGGCATACTTCGTTGAAAGTGCGGCGTAATTTGTGTTTTTTTAATAACTAGCGCACAAATTTGTATGTGCGCCGTACGTTCTGTAGCAAAAACGTGTAAAAGGGTTAGTTTTCTAGAAAACTATACGGCAGGGTGGTGAATTTTTGCAAAAGAGTAGAAAACTTAATAAGAAACAATTCAATCCCCGACAATGGCGTCAAAATTTTTGATGTGTTGTAAAAGCTTTAAATTAATATAACTAGTTTTTACCGAATTTCGAACCAACACACGGGTAAAGTGTAACCCTCGTATGTAGTATAGATTTAGGGTAAGACCAGTTCGTTCCACGGAATTGGCGTTCTTAAAAAGTTAATTAGTTTTGCAAAGAAAGTATCCTTAGACTTGTCACGAATCTAAAGACAAAGGGCAAGATTTACTTTTGTATTTCAAGTGATTAAAAACGATGTTTATTTGGGGATGAGAGCAAAGAGGATAAACATGCAAATAACAATGAATATATGAATTAAGGTATAAACGTATAAATAAACGGGTAGTCATTCAAGCGCTTATCTATTTCACATAAAAAGGAATCCTTTCGGCCTTTAATCCTTAATGTATAAAATGCTTTAAGATTGAGCATTAAACATTTTTATACTTGCTTTTCATAAACATTTTACTAGTCAATTCTCACAAGAGAAGCACAAAATTGTCATAGACAAACAACGTGAAATCAAACATAAAGATGGAGTCTTTCGACCTATATCCATTTTACCTGAGAGATCAAACGATTAGCAAAGATCCAAGTATTCCAACATTAAGTTTAATATTATTATTACTATAAACATTGGTATTTAACATGTTCACATCACGACTCTTATTTTACCCAAATAAACACAAATAACTACTCCATGATGATTGCAATCAAACACATAAGGAACCTTATAAACTCAGTAAACATCTTATGAAAGAAGGGAAACAAGATCTATACCAACTTCACAAGCTATTGTTGATGATTTGACAAGAGTTTTCCCACGAAAATTGTATTATAACAAAATAATATCCGAAAACCACAAACGACTCTGTCACATTAGCTTATAGCACGAAATATAACTTCACTTCTACCTTTGTTGATGAATTGTAACCTGGGATTAGATGAACTTAGAGCAAGTTCAACCAAAATCCCCAAAAACTTCTTCTAACTTCTTGATTCTTTTGTTGTAGTTAATTGTGTGTAATGTGTGTAAAATCTCCTGGCCTAAGCCTCTATTTATAGCCTAGGAAGCACCTCTGAGTCATGGGTTAAGAGCTAGTGAAAGGCTCTTCTTCAATGAAATGATTAAATGATATTTGTAACTGCAACAGCAAGTGCGTTGCACTTCATAGGAAGTGCGCTGTACTTGACTTATGCATTGAATTCTCTCTCCCCGATCTCAAGTACGTCGCACTTTATTATATGTGTGCCACGCATCAACACGGATTTATTACTTGACTTTAATTCTTTTATCCAAGTCATTCCATCAATGATCGTTAACATTTTTAGCGACTATCTGTTGCATCTTGGGTCCTTCTTTCTTCCATTTAACCTGAAACAACTAACACATAAATAAGTATTTAAACACGTAACATTTAATATATTTCTATAGCTAAATAATGTACTTACGAGGGATATTATATGTATAATTAGAGTGTTATCATTCACTAAGGAAGGTACAATTATGACTAGATTACAAATGACGCCACATAACATCAAACGCTCTGTTTCTTCTTCCGACCACGTACCTTTATATCCAAATTATCACATATAGTTTGTATATTGTCATGAATTTCCTGACCTTCATACATATCATCATCATATGGGTCGTATTCATCATCCACATTACTTTCCGTCCATTATTCCAACAAGCTTTTCGGACCATATCCGACACCTATCGGTTTTGATGCCAAAAAACTTACCATTTCATTATCAACTGTTTCAAATTCATCGTCGTTACCCAAATTATTCAGATAATCGACCTTTTTCGGTGGTTTCCTATCATCATCCACAAGGACAAGTTTACCCTCTAGTATTTGTTTTTCTAAAACATTAATCTTATCTACTATAGGGGTGGCACTTTGCCTCTCCTCTTGCGTACCTGAAGTAGTAATTTTCTTCATCTCTTTCTACAAGTAATCCATTTTCTCGTTAGTCGCTTTATTCTCCAGAAGTTTGATTTGTGATTTCTCCATGACCTTCAACTCTGATCATAAGTTTACATTTTCCAAGATTTGCTTAGTATATGTGGAAAACGTCCTTTTATTTGTCCAAGAATATAACTCCAGAAGTGTCTTCATGAGTTCCAAATTCATTTTGCATCCACTACAACATTTGACATATTCCCCAGCGACAAATCCGGGGTATCCCGGGTGACTTGTCGCTGGGGATATGTTTCCCGGGCGACTTGTCACCCGGGATAGATCGAGCGGAAAAGCTCGAAGGGGATACGTTCCCGGGCGACTTACCCGGGCGACATCGTGGGGCCCACACAGTTTCAGTCAAACAAATATTTGCCACGTTGGAAGGTTTTCCCAGGCGACATGTCGCCCGGGATACTAATTTTATAAAATGAGTAATTAATATTGAAGCTTGATTAATTACTTAATTACGTAGATCACATATAAACTCTACAAGCAAGCGAGATTGTGCCAATTGAGGGGGAATTTTCATCAGTGATCTCATTTATCTTATTTTTTAATTGCTTATCTTTCTCATAGAGTTAAATTAAGTGAAAAATCGGAAAACTCTCGCTTGAGAATCATTCACCTAACTTTCACCTGTTGATGACACTAGTTATAAACCTTTTGCAGATGGGTCATTATCTCCATCTTTTGTCTCATAATAATCTTTATAAGGTGCAACTTGTACTCGTAATTCTGTGTTGGTAACTCAGCTGTGATGACATAGCATTATGCATCTGTTCAAATTTGAAATTAAAGTTGGAGTTTTCCAGGAATCACAATGTGTGTTCGTGGATTTATGAGTCTAAGAGGTAAACAAAACATATGATATTCTAAACATAAAAACTTCACATATATGGGTCATTACAGACCCGATTTTTATGCTTTTAGTTTCCATAATGGTTGTGTTTCTCATCATATTCAAAGTCACATTCTTCTGGCAGATAGTCGGTCTTCAAAATGGAAATTATATAACAAAAATTGCAATCACATATCCACCTTTCGTTCTAACTATTCACCATCTTTTCCAATTATTCGTCCAAAACATTCATCAACTTCACAAAGCTAAGTTTCCCTTGTTCAAGCTCGACTCTTTCTACTTTCAATCCCGAGTAAGTTTTGTGCCCAAACAAATTATTCAGTAAATGAATTATTAAGCTGACAATAAGTACCATTCAATAAGCCTAAAAGCCATTGTAGTATAGATTGATAATAAGTTACTTGTTGGAATTTACAACAAGTTAACCATAACTCATAGCGGGTGCGCAGCGGATAGATCTAGTCTATACAATATTTAACATACACATATAAACACATTTAAAGGACATGTAAATTAAATAGGAAACTACCCCTTTGTAGACACCAGCAATAAATGTAAACCGAGAATAAGAAACGAGTGACTAAATGGCCACCTCTATGAGTGCTCACACAAACACGTAAACAAGCACGCCCGGATGCTAGTCCTTACTTCACTTATATCCCAATACAACTATTGTACCAAAACCCTACTGAAAATCGATCCCAAAACCCTCACAAGTATTAGAACCGAATTACAGAAAGAACCAATAAGGGTTTAACCGAATTCGGTTGTAGCCTGCTACATAAACCGAATATGAGATCCACGACCCCTTAGCCCTGAAATCCATCGATTGTCACACCTTTGACAATATATATACAAATTACTATAAACCCTCTGGAAGTGATCTAGGTTTCAAATCTCTAATCGAATAGCCCAATACCAACAAACCGAAATAGATAACTGGTTATAGTTCCAACCGAATTAGGAAACTATTTAAGGTTTAAGGGCTTGATTTGCTGTTTTGAGGAAGAGAAAAAGCAACGATTTGCTGTGTTTTCTCTTGTTATGAGTTTCGTCCCTAATTAGTCAGGGAGGGTGCTTATATAGCCCAAGCCTTAACACCATAAGATAAGGCCAAAAAACTTCATATGATAAGACTACATCTCTTTAAAGATAAAAGTCTTATCAAACTCTTTCAATCCTTATCTCCTCAAGGAACCTAGTCACTTCAAACCCCACTAGAACCTTCTCACAGCCAACATTGGGATAGGGTCACGTATGGGATTTGTCTAGTTCGACTCTTGTCCAAAACCGGTTTACTTAGAAACATTTGTGAAGTATTAAACGTGCTCTAAATGTTTTTCCGTGTGTGCCCCCAATAGGCTCACACACCTCTAGTCGTATATGTCTAATCCAACTATCACATTTCAAACCTCCCAACTTGAGATTGGCAGTACAGACAGCCATATACTAACGGCGAACGTCAGCAACATTCACTTTCGTTTTTATAACTAGAATTGTCTGAGATCTAGAGTTTCATAAACATTCTCAGTAGCATTGGTTATTTTATCATCGCATGCTATAATCATCCCTTTGGTTCAATACCATTAATCCATGGAATATGGATCCTGACTCATTCCATATAGTTTATAACCATTTTGATTCTCGTTTATAGAAGTTCAATAACAGATATACAAAATAGAATCAAGAATCAACTTGCATTACACTTTGGGTTTTGCCAAACAATTATCTGATTAATTCTCAAGGACCCAAGTATGATTTCTGCACAATAGTCAAGTGTAGGAACAAATTCTTTGTTGAAATACAAGTGGATTGTGAAATGCTGCTTCACATCACTTCCAATAATAGACTTTATAACAACCAATTTTCCAGGACAAGTCGTTTTGACATAGAATTAAAAAGTGAATCCACACATAACAAACTTTTTGTATACTCAAGTCTAAGAAGACTAAACTAACCATTTTCAAATTTTAACTTATGATGACAGAACCATAAAGTAAAACCTTCGAAGATGGGTATCCAAACGCATCCCGTGTGAGTAACATATGAGTTTGTGTGAACCTTCCATATATTCAAAGAATATAACCAACAGCTTCACATTGTGCCTTATGTATAATACTCCCATATTGGAGTAACCGACAATGGACTATTTAGAATGAAGAAATCATGTCAAGGTTTAAATATGCAAAATAGACAAACATTTGTTATATGAATGATAACAAATACCTCGTATCTTTATTCATCAGAAAATAAAATTGTCTTTACAATCCCAATTATCCAAATAACTAATAAACACAGATTTACATGAAACTACTAGCTGGAAGCATTCCAATATTCCTAGTAAGTTCTGAATGCTTAGGAAAAGCCAACAATTTTGTAAATGGATCAGCTAAGTTGTCATTTGTGTGAACTTTTTCTAACTTAATGGTCACCAAATTCAATAACTTCTGCGAAGGTAGTGAACTTTGCCTGGAAATGTCCTAGCACCTTAGTGAATCCAGACTCATAGCTATAGCGATTGCTCCAGTATTAAATCACAAATACAATATTTATTGGGTTGTTCAATAGTGGAACAACACCAGCGCCCCATAAAGATGAATTTCTAACCCGATATAGCTTCCTTAGAAGCATCAAAGGCAGCAATATAATCACTTCTGCAGATGAAGTAGCGAAAATTCTTTTGCTTGGCACTCTTGTAACAATTCTTCCAGTCATCAGCACCGTCCCATTCAAAACAACACATATCCAGTCTTAGACTTGAGGTCATCAGCATCCGTCAGATTTCCAGCACATGTAGCAAGAAACCACTGAGCTCTCGTTTTAGATCACCTCCGTAAACACAACATTCCTTAGTATTCCAGAGATACTTCATAATGTTCTGACAGTAGTCCAGTGAAAGTCACCTGGATACTGTTGAAATTGGCTTGTATTCTGTATACGAAACGCAACATCAGGCGGAGTACACTCTCAAGCTACATAATAGAACCACACAGCCCGAAGCATATGGAACACTTTGCATGCGCCATCAACTCAGCAGGTTAGAGGTGCTACCTGTGATATACTCACTATAAGCTTAACCTGCATGGGGTATACTCCCACGTTTGGAAACTCCAATGTGCAACCGCTTCCCCTCCAGATTTTTTCGATATAAGCTAAATTCATTTGACATAAGCCAATCAACCATCGTGATCTATCTCTATAGATCTTGATTTCAAGAATATAGGCAGCTTCACCTAAATCTTTCATAGCAAAACACTTTCCAAGGTAGGATTTAACATCTTGTAACATTGGAATGCTGTTTCCCATAGACAATATGTCTTCGACATACAAGATTAGGAAAGTGACATACTTCCCACATAGCTTTTAGATATACACATAGCTCATCAGCATTTTGACTGAAACCAATTTCTTTATTTCATCATCTCAAAACTTATTCCATGCTTGATGCTTGCTTACGTCCCATAAAAGAACGTTTCACTTGCTACTTGTTTGATATTTTGGATGACAAAAACCTTCAGTTGCTCCATGTAAACCTCTTCATTGAGAATATCCATTGAGAAGGCAGTTTTGACATCCATCTTGCCAAAAATCTCAATCATAGTACGCGCTATGGCTATAAAGAATCACGACTAATAATCATCCAAATGTCTGCAACAGTGAGAAGGTTTCCCCTCATAATCAATCCCTGGGGTTTGAGTATATCCTTCGCCACACGACGAGCTTTATAGTGTGTACACTCCATCCATGTCAGTCTTTTATTCCTTAAAGAGCCACTTTTGCTTGACAACGTCTTGGCAATAAGGGAAGTTCAAACCAACGATCCAAACTTCGTTGTCTTTCATGATTGGCATTTCCACATTCATAAGCTGTAAGCCATTTATCAGACTCAGGGCTAACAATGCAGCTTATTGTTTAGCGGGTTCACCGAGATCCCCTAAGACTCATGTTCCTTCAGCATCGATGTAACAAACACTTACGATCTGTGGGACTGTCAAGTCCGTGTGGACCTACGAATGGGAATGAAATCACATTGAGTTCATCCATTTCTAGATCATCCTCTCATGATTTAAGCTAGTGTCTATAGAAGATGCGTATCTTCTTCTTGAATAATTGTCGAAGATCCTCCTATAATAGACTCCCACTTTGCTTCTTGAATTAATAAGACTATTCTCTAGAATTCCAGGCATTCCGAGCAACAAGGACTTTGTTCTCGAGTGGGTATAGTATAAAGAATAACCCATTGTTTCCTTGGGTATCCAATTAAATACACTTAAGTAACCTGGGTCTAACTTGCAGCTTGGTAAGAGTATCTCGCTTAACAAGTGCCTCACAACCCCAGACAATTAAGTAAGACAACTTAGAGGCTTGCACATGCCATACTTCATATGATGTCTTATCAACCTTCTTAGTTGGAACCAATATTAAGAATAGCGTGCAGCAGTCTCGTAAGAGCAAATCCCAAAAGGACTTAGGAAGAGTTGTTTGACTCATCATAGATCGAAACCATATCTATATGGTTTCTGTTTTTCTCCTCATCCACGACAACACCATTGTGTTGTGGAGTGAAAGGAGAGTACGATGGGCGATAATCCCATGATCCTTGAAATGACCCAAAAACTCTTTGACTCAAATACTCGCCCCCATAATCAAAACGTAGCGAATTTATGGTCTTGCCGAGTGATTTTCTACTTACCTTTTAAACACTATTGAAAAGTTTCAAACACTTCATTTTATGCTTTAAACAAGTAACAAATAACATAACGTACTAAAGTCCGTCAGTGAAAGTGACGAAGTAAGCATGCTCCTTGCCATTGAAGTGGATCTTAAATGAGGCCCATACATCGTGTGTATTAGTCAAGTAAGTCTGTTTGGCCCTTATCCACTTGATGTGTGTAAAGGTTTTTCTTGGCATTCAACCAGACATACAAGGAACGCATTTTTCACAGCCCTAAGGTCAGTTTGAATTGAGAAGTCCATCGTGTTGTAACTTTTCAATGCTTTCTTGCTGATAGTGTCCAAGACACAATGCCACAAGAGGAGCAGAGTCCAAGTCTATTTGGTGGGCTCATTGTTGCTAACAACGAGTCTATATATAATTTTCATTTGTATAAAGAATTAGGAACAAATCAATTTCAAAAATACCATCTCCATGGGATAGCACTAAAATAAAAACCATGGTTATTCCAAAAACTTGAATTGTATTATTCACGAAGCGAGTTAAAAACCATCTTCGTAACAAACGTGAAACTGAACATACTCCTCTAGTTATAGAAGGAGCATAATGACAATTGTTGTTCAGAATAATAACTAATCCGCTAGGGAGAGATAAATCAAAGTTGCCAATTGCTTCTACAGCTTCACGTTAACCATTGCCCACGTACAAGCTAAGAGCCCCGGCTTTAGTTCCTACTTGCCCTTATACCCTCGCTTTGTATTACAAATATGTATACCAACAAAAACCAGTGTCATAGATCCACCATGATCTATTAAGGAAAGTAATTGAGTTCTATAACGAAGATTACCTGAACCACCAACAGCTCCAGAGGCTGTGCGTTCTTTTTTCTTCTTAGGCAACTCGGCTAAGTACTGAGACAGTTCCTCTTCCAATGTCCTTCTCACCACAGCCATAACGAATTGAGCATCCTTTGCGGGATCTTACCCTCTTGGTGGAGATGGGGAATCTTGGGGCTGGGAGCAAAAGCATGCCTTATGTTGTTCCCATTTCCTTGATTTTAGTCCCCTGCCAGGCCTTTGAGGTTTGCGGTTTGTTGTGTCTTTTTACCTTTCTGGACTTTACACTAGCTCGAAGAGCATGTAGACAGGAGCGTTGTTTTTGCAGAATTAAGAGTTTGCCTCATGCGAGCATTATGCTATAGCATGCAACACGTTAACATCTTCCCCAGGCATGCATGTTGTAATTCTGTACAAACCCGTCAAATTCATGCGTAGACCGCTACGAATGCAGACTCACAGCAAGGACAAGTGTCACGGGGTGCCCCAAACGCTCTAGATTGTCAATATAGCGCTCATTCTCAAACATACGAGGCTTAACTTGACTGCCCTCCTTTACCTGTTTTACAGGCGTGAAAATCACGCTTAGTCTGTAGAAGCTCTTCTCTGGCCCCCTTGCTGCAAACAAGCATTTAACTCCTTTACATGTCATTACATTGAGATTTTCCAGATTTCGTTGGATCTCTTCTCCATGGTCATGGAGATGAGTCCAGCAATCTCTTTGATCCTTTAAAACAACCCAACAGTAATGAGCTGCTAGGATTTCAGGAGCAACTTAGGCCTGACCTACATGGGGAGCTACAGGACAGGAGTAAGTTGCAGCTTCTATGTAATTCCAACTTTATTCATCAAATTGATAGTACAATCCTAAGTTGTCTAACCAATCAATAAAGTTGGGTTCCAGTCAGTTTTTGCTTCTCGAAGAAGCCTGATACCGATTGTTATCTCCGAGGTTGTCATTACAATTAAAAAAGTTCAAATATTAGTAATTGTCGATATTAAATCTTAAAGAATGTAACACCCATTAATTACTAATAAGAACAAGACCAAACTTGACCTCACCACTTATTACAGAAGGTCTGACCAACGAGTAAACAGTAGGTTAAGAGGTAACGACGACGTTAATTGCATGAAATGCAACTCTTTGATTTATGAGACTAATACAACAGAACTCTTTATAGTAATGGTCCAAAAGAGCATATTTTGGTCTCATCTTAAGGCCTCGGGTCCGAGGTCTGACCAAAAACGCGATTTAAGTCCACCAAAACAGAACGTGCGAAAACTAATATAGGCTCTGACCTAAGAAAATAAATTCCGCCATGGGTTATGGCAAGGCCCTTAGTCTGACAGAGAAGTCAAGCCAAAGGACTACATGTGTTCTAGGTTGGCTGGGCATAGACTTAAAACTTCCATTTAAGGAAACACATACATGTGACAAAGTTGTTTACAAGAAGCATGCAAAATCATCTTGTAGCACAAATTAAGAAAACATTTTTGTTAACCTTTTGGTATAGCGAATCATTTTGTCAAATGTTCACGGTGAGCTCCTTTAGGACAGCACAAAGAAGCGGGAAACATGTCAGCGCGAAGCGTATTAAAAACATGACTTCTTTTGGGGAACCTTACTTCTACCCGCCTTAAACTTCTCTTTTAGATTGGACCCATAAGGAGAAGCCATACTTCCAATTGTCTATGATGCTATTATGTTAAGAAACCCATTTGTTAACATTTAGTTTAGTTGATGCCAATATGGTGGATTACAAATTGATCAACCTATATTGTAAACTCCTACTTATCCAAGAAAATACTTCCAAAAATTCCCTCATATGCCGAAGCATGTAGTGGGGCTGGATAAGATTAAAAATCAATTCAACCCCATATCGCCATGTAAAACAAAGCTTCCACAAGAAAACATAATTCAATAGTTTCTTTATGTCCATATTAATTAGTCCAAAAAACCCCGGTTTCACAAAAAACACAAAATTGGTCCAAGGATAAAATTATTTGTTGTAATATTAGACATGTTCAATCCAAATTATTTATAAGTATAAGTCGTTTTTAATAGTTCATAAAAACTATATTTTGCCAATATTGACTAGACACAAGGCAAATCACAAAAAAGCAATTAAAACAGACTAATAATGGATTGAAAATTGAGGATACAACTCTAAGATGAAAGCAATAAAATGCACATATGCCTCGGGAGTCTCAAAAGAGTCTTCCCCCAATTGGAGAACCATAAATCTCACTATGTTTTCCTCTAAAGTGCCTAGAACCGCCACATACAATCATAAACATGATTGCGAGTGCGCTTACATCCTGAGATAAAGCAAGAATAGATAACCAATAGCAACTAATTAACAATTTAAATTGTTGTAAATCTAACTTCTTTTATCATTTAATGTTTTGTTCATTTCTAGGTTGGTTATTTAGTATGGCAAGGATTGCATGTCGTGCCATAGAAATTTACAATAAAACAATAAATAATCCAATTACATGCCAGTCCCTAGCATGTTAACATCGTATGTAATTCATAAATACTAAACTAATTGACTTAAAAAAAAAAAAATATTAGGACTCGTGATGCCACTGTAGGAATTTACCAATCAAGTTGTAACCATTAACTCATAACGGTACGCAGCGGATAGAATCTAGTCTAGTAGAATAATAAACATACACATAAACACATTTAAAGGACATTTAAAATTAAAATAGGAAACATACCCTTGTAGACACGCTTAAATAAGCAATAAATGTAAACCGAGAATAATAAAATGAGTGAATAAATGGCCACCTCTATGAGTGGCTCACTACAAACACGTAAACAAGCACTTGTCCCAATGCTAGTCCTTACTTCACACTTAATTAAATTCCCCCCCAAAAAAAAAAAAAAACACAAAAAACTATTGTACCAAAACCCTACTGAAAATCGATCCCAAAACCCTCACAAGTATTAGAACCGAATTACAGAAAGAACCAATTAAGGGTTTAACTAAAACCGAATTTCGTTGTCAGCCTTGCATCATACACCGAATAAGAGATCCACGACCCCTAGCCCGAATCCGTCGATTGTCACACCTTGACAATATATATACCAATACTATAAACCCTCTAGAAGTGATCTAGGGTTCGAATCTCTAATCGAATAGCCCAATAACCAACAACCGAAATAGAAAACGATATAGGGTTTCCACCGAAATAGGAAACTGTTTAAGGTTAAGGGCTTGATTTGGCTGTTTTGAGGAAGGAGAAGAAAGCAACGATTTTGCTGTGTTTTCTCTTGTGATTAGTCGTCCCTAATTAGTCAGGGAGGGGTGGCTTTTATAGCCTCAAGCCTTAAACACATGATAAGGCCAAAAAACTTCATATGATAAGACTACAACTCTTTAAAGATAAAGTCTTATCATAACTCTTTCAATCCTTATCTTCCTCAATGAACCTAGTCACTTTCAAACCCCACTAGAACCTTCTTACAAGCCAACATTGGATAGGTCACGTATGGATTTGTCCTATTCGACTCTTTGTCCAAAACCGGTTTACTTAGAAACATATCGTGAAGTATAAAACGTACTCTAAATGTTTTATCGTGTGTGCCCCCAATAGGCTCACACACTTCTAGTCGTATATGTCTAATCCACTATCAAATTTCACAATTACCATTTACTAAGCATATCCAAACATCATCTCAACAGCAATGTTTTTTAAGCATATTTATTGAATGTAGCACCTTATTGCACACGTAATGCCATTCCTAAACCAAGTATGTCGTGATCGTTTCCCACCCTTCCGTGACAAACCCCATATCTAAAATATATACTTATGTTAACATGTATACATAGAAGCCTAGCTTGAATTGTACCAAGTTCGTACAGGTGTTTGACTTCTTTGTATAGTCCAGGGAATTATTGCTTTATGCGTCTTGGTTAACCATCACTTAGATCTAAGCATAAACACATTTGTTTTCAACAATTATGCCCAAACTTCTTAGGCTAATTTGTGGCAACTACAATGAAATCTAAAACAAGGAGAGTAAGCAAACCTCAAAGGTCACACATTTAAGTAGCAAATGATGCACTCTGATTAGAAAATCTTATGAAATTAGACAAAAATATATAGAGGGAAAGTAATGAAGGACTTTTCCAATGATAATTAAAACAAATCTAAAATGTTATTTCCTTTTTAACATTATCTTTATTTTAATGGATGAAAAACGTATAATTTGATTGAATTCTCGTTGAGTTGAGATAAATAATAGAAACAGGGTTACTTTCTTCCAATGTTTGTATAGATAAATCGTTAAGCATGTTATAGGTAGTAAATATATAGGCAATGATAGTAAATAAAAGAAAAAGACATAATTACCCCTTTTACTATTCAATTCTATTCATATTATATAATTATATAAAGTAAACAGGATATAATTATAGTAAATAAGAGATAAAGACATAATCACCTATTTTACTATCTAGATATGAAGACCAAATTTGTTAGAGACGAAGACCAAATTTGTTTATGCTAACTATAAAATATGTGACAACCATGGTCGGTCAACAGTCCCTACAAAAATTCATAAACAAATAACATAGGATCTTTTATGAGTTTATCCGCTAACAAAATCGGCATATTAACTTAGCAGAACGTGTTCACCTATTGAATTTATTTTTTACTCTTTTTGCGAGAAACAAAAGGAATATTTAATTATAAACGACTCGTATCAACCAAAGTTGACTTGCCATGAGAATAAAATTGTAGTGATCGAGAGATTGGCCAACTATTGCATTTATTTCACCTATCATATATATTTCACCTTTTAAACTTCTTTTGCTAATAGTAATTTGATCTACTTTCGTATTTGTTTACCTTTTTCACTTAGATTGACAATATATTTTAGACGGTTTTAATATCATAAAATTAATAAAGGAAAAAAGCTTTGATTGGCCCCACTACGAGTCATCTTCTCACATTTCATCTTCCTTGAATGAAACCCAACTCCATTAGAATACGAACGAAGCCCTATTTTATTTATGGCTTCAGCTATTTGTTCACAGGAAAAAACTATAAGTTTTCCATAATAAACACCACACGACTCAATAAGATTAATTCACAGAATTTGAGTTTTTGCAAAAAATTAGGCCTAAAAACAACATAAATTTTGATGCCATGGGTCGTCGCCCATTCTGCACATGCCCACGCCCGGCCCTGTTGACAACAACAACAAGAATAAAATTAAAAAGTTATAAGATACCAAAATCCTTACCACCGCCGAACAGTTCTATATTCCAACCACATTACCCATAGGTTTAGTGGCATTTTCACGAAGTTCATAAATTTTTGTATAATTTAGAGAGTTAAAGTAAATGAGAAAGAGAGGGCAGTAGGTTTTATATTACACAAATCATTTGTAATGATTATTAGGCAAAATGAAGATCCACAAGAAGGAGGTCATTTCTCTAAGATAGTAGTATATGTGCATAATAGGAATGAATCAACATCATATTAGTAATAGCAATTATCAACTAATACAATAACATAAGTGTATATAGTTTAAATACTATAAAAAGTTGTATGTAGTGGGAAAGGGATATGTTACTAAATGCGTGGTCGCATGTTCGACACTTGTTTCGAGCATTTGATTAATTTTTCACTTAGGGTGTGTTTGGTAGAAAGAAAAGAAATTAGTGAAATGAAATTTGACTCGTTTAGATTGTTTGGGGGAGAGAAATAAAAAAAGCGGAGAATTAAAGAGAAATTGGTGGAGAAGTGGAGAGAAATGGGTAGTGTAATTTGGTTAACACCATTTCTATCATTTTTGTAGAGAAATGGATGTTTGCTTTTGAAAAAAAGTTTTTTTAATAATTTTTGATACTTTTCCTTTTCATCACTTCTAATATATTTATATTAAAGAATGAACTTTGTTAAAAACTGTATCATAGAGGGGGTAAATACGGTCTTTTTGACTTTTCAAAGTTTATAAAACTTCAAGTCATAAAGATACCAAGTGGTGTACTAAACCAAACAACCGAACAACATAGAGTGAGAGAGGGAGAGAGAGATACCATGCTATATACTTATTCGGGAAGAGGGTTTATACCATTCGTACGTCTAGTTGCGAATCCACGACACCTATACTATTACTTTACTATAATCCGTATGCTGGACTACAAACCGTTATAAATTTCACTCCACCGATATGCACAAAGAAGAGCTACTCCTAATTGTATTCCGCCTTCGCAATGTTATGATGATGTATAAGAGGTGTGTGAGGTATGTGAGTAGGCAATGGTTTGCATGAGAAGGAATATTCTTGGAATATCCATAACTTGGAGAAGAAAGGTGGATGTTGTGAGTGGATAAATTTGAAATTCAAATTCAAATATGAGTTGGCTAGGTGAGTGGGTGAGTTGGAGGTGAGTGAGTGAGTGAGTTGGAGGTGAGTTGGATGTGACATATATGAGCTGATGTTGGGAATAAGGGCACAAGCTTGATTAAATAATGATTATTTGAATGTTGTTGTTGAGGGTTGTGAGAGGGTTGAGTGTAGTATAAGCAATGTGTGTAAGAGGTGCGAGTTGGCACATTCACAATCAAGCTTGTGAAGAAAGTGTAGTGTGAAAGAATGGTGAGAATGGTTTAATATCAAAGTAGGGAAGAAGAAGTGTTTAATGTGTTGAAAGGTATAAGTGGCATAATGTCTAGAAGAAGTGAGACATTATAATGATTTGGTAATTTTTGATGGAATGTGGAAAATTAATTAGGGTTGTGTAAGGAATGTGAGAGACATAGATAGTTTATGTGGGAGTGTGTAGGACTTTGTTTGTTGGGATATAAAAGTATACAAAGGAACATTAATCTTCCAATAACCCAAACTCAAATAACCAAGTGACATAATTCATGATTAAGCAACAATTAGCATAATCACTAATCATGATTAGCTTGATGCAAACAAGCTATGTGTTTTGTATCTCAAGTAAAGCACCTCTCAAAAAGGGAAAGAATGCATTTCTGCAAAGTGACATTTAACTTTGTTTGACCTATTAGGGAGTAAACATGTTACGTGATTAGAGAAGATGTATACACGGATTATGGTCATATAAATACTTTCTTTTGATTGTATATTGAAAGCATGGAAGTCCTAGGTTTGGGAAAAGAGTTTTGGCCTTGGCTAGAGGCGTTTAATAAAGATGTTAAGTATGAGTTTTTCAAAACCAGAAGGAATTGTTTTTGACATCTCTTTAAGTCCAAAATTCTTTGCGAGTTTACCTAACATCTCTTTAAGTCCAAAATTCTTTGCGAGTTTACCTAATAGCTGAATTATCATATACATACTTGTAATGAAAGATCCAAATTTGTAGGGTAAAAGGAAAGGTGACGTTCAAAAATCGGGCGAGTTTCAAGTTGCAGCTAGCATGTTGGTGCGTCAGAACTAGTTTTGGTTCGACTCGGTTTTTAGCTATCGTTTGTAATTTATGTGTGCGAACGTTTATTTTTCATCGTTAAAATATAAAGGAGACCTAATTAATGTTGCACCAACAAAAAGGTTATGTAAAATACTACTACACAACATTCGATTTATGTTAATATACTACTTTGTCAAGTAATTAAACTATATACACTTATTTGACTGTATTAGTTGATAATCTTTATTATTAATATGATGTTGATCATTTCCTATTATGCACATATACTACTATCTTAAAGAGATGACTTTCTTCTTGTGGATCTTCATTTCGGGTAATACTCATTAGCTATGATTTGTATATATACAATATATTCCACTCTCTTTCTCATTACTTTATCTCTCTAACGTATAAAAACAAATGAACTTCGTGAAAATGCTACTAAAACCTATGGGTAATGTGGTTGGAGTAAGGAACCGATACTATGCCGGTGGTAAGTATTTTGGTCTCTTATTACTTTTTTATTTTATTTTTGTTGTTGTTATCACCATGACGGCCCTCGCATGGGTAGACTGGGCGACGATCTAGGACATCAAAATTAATGTTGATAACTGTTTTTAGGCCCAAATTTTTGCAAAAACCTAAATTCAATGATTTATTCTTATTTAGTTCTGTGGTGTTTATTATGGAAAACATACAGCTTTTCTTTAACTAATAATTGAAGCCATAGAGCTTTGTTGGTCTCTTAATGGAGTTGGGATTGATACAAGAAAGATGAAATGCGAGAAGATGACTCATAGTGGGACAGTCAAAGTTTTTTTCTTTTTTTATGATCCTATTATTATATAGCTCTACTTTAGAGTGAGGGGAGTGGTTGGGTTTTTGGTTGGTGCGAAAGAACGAGCCTAACATGAAGAACGGCTCACCATTCCATGTCTCGTGCCATTGAGGCTCGCGCCATAGATACCGGCCAGCGTTGTTGGGTTTTCTTTTTTCTTTCTATTTTTTGTCTTTTTGTGATTTAGTGGGGTATATGTGTAACAACGGCACCAGATCTTATGATGCCAACGGATACCTCACAAAATGTGGTGCCAATGGATGCCTGGTGCCGTTGTGGTTTTGGCTGACGTGGCACCACTTTTTGGCTATTTTGCCAACGACACTAGGCCAATGGCACGACCGTTCCAGCTCTCTTAGACCTTCTATTTTATAACTTTACTCGCAGTCAAAGTTTATTCATAGTGGAACAGCCAAAGACCTTCTATTTGATGTCACATATTTTAACTCTTTAATTAATGTTAATGTTTTTTATTATACCACTTTGATACTAAATATTTTACTAAGCCAGGGCCGTCCCATGGTTTTTGGAGGCCCCGTGCGAAAACTTAAATGCGCCAAAAATTTTAACGCATGCGTCGAAAATGTAAACGTAATGCATATCTAAAGTATTTTTAGTCGAGTCTAAACAATATTAAAAATAAAGGGAAATGATATAAATACATCACATTAATAGGATTAAACAAATTTTAAACTCTCGACACACAAAATATTCAGTGATGTTAAACATATTAAGCTTTTGGTAATGTTTTTATAAATATTGGGTTAAAAGTGTCTTTTATGAAACTAGCTTGAAGAAAAAACAGAAAACACTAAGATAAAGATGGTGAAACATGAAAGTATAAGGTGTAAAAGTGTAAATAACACATACAGGTCATCTTCTTCACGAGCTTGTCACACCTCTATCTCCCCTGTTATTAAAAATTTCTGTAAATCACATAAACTAATTATATATCTCCTTACATTTTGTATGAATTAAATTACTCATTCTAACTAGTTTTATGTTAAAAATCGAACTAAATGAGCATCGATGGCTTTGGAGGCTCTGTGCAGTCGACCACCCCGCACATGCTCAAATCTGGCCGTGTACTAAGCAATGTCTTTCCATTGTTCAATATAATTATTTGATTTAAATAAAATTAAGTTTTATAAATATGTGTTCACAAATGCATTTTTTATTTGCTTGGGTTAAAATAAAAATAATAAATTAGCAACTTGCTTAGTTTGTATCATGTATTAGTAATACATTTGAGTAAAAAAGTATTTTTAATATTAGCATTGATTATATGTGTTGCATTAATGTGTGAGTACATTTATAATTGTAAACAAAGCTTTAAACTTATAATGTTTAAAATTAAGTTTTATTGATGCATTAAAAGTATTGTACAATATGCTTTATATGTTGATTACTTCAAATATTTGGGGTATTAAATGAAGAAAGATAGTGCTTTATGCATAGTCCAATCTTTATTAAATTAAATACATGATATATATGGCTCATTTCTTACTTGTAAATGCTAAAACACCACCCGTATTCCAGAAAAAGATCCAACATATTTTCCTAAATAATATAGAGAATATTATTAGTTTGTTTGGTAATTTAATTTAATTATGAAGTACAACATTGGCTCTTAGTGAAACTTGTAGTTTGAACTTTTCGAACTTTGTCTAATGGCTTTAAAAACATAATGGCTTATTTTGGAAAAATATAAGATGTAGAAAATAAAATTGACGAGGCTTGGCGACACCCGTGCATTGCACCAGGCTTAGTCTATGGGCAAAATTAGATTGTTAAGCTACTTTCTTCATGTGAACACTGTATCAAACAAATGAATCGGAGGAAAAACCTGATGAAAGTGGACATTCCAAATCTATGGTTTTAATCCCCACATGAACACATTCCAGAATTCATAACGCCTACTACTGGCAAATGATTTAGCAAGTTACTGCATTCCCGACTTTGAGGTTTAACACTGCTTGCAACCACATTCTCAACTACCGTGTCTTTGATGAACAAACAACCAACCAAACGCTATTCTTACACAATTCATGAACAACCGTCGGCTCAATTGCTGGTTCAAATAAACCAGTATCAATAATATATTCAGAAAGATATTGTCCGAAAAAGAAAAAGTATCAACAAAAAAGAATATTCTAAAAATGTAGCAACTCTAACCTCTTGTCAAGTGTTTCCAAATGCTCAGCTAAAAAAACATTAACACCATGATGTGCATCTACCTTAATCCATCCTCCTGTCTACTAAGATCCATAATAGGGCATTAACTTGTCTTGAACACTATTTAATACATTAATAAAACTACCAAAAAATAGCTGCAAGTTGAATTCTGTATCTTATGTTAGCAATACGATAAGGAACATTAATAAAAGAGTGAAGTACATTTTTAGTCCTCGTGGTTGATATCAGAGTCCACTTTTGGTCCAAAATTCAAAAAAGGTTCACTTTTGGTCCGAAAGTTATAGTTTGTGTCCACTTTTGGTCTATTTTTGAAGATTTCGTTAAATTTAGGACCAAAAGTGAACATTTTTAACGGCTATATTTAACGAAATCGTCAAAAATGGACCAAAAGTGGACACAAACTATAACTTTCGGACCAAAAGTGAACCTTTTTTTACTTTCGGACCAAAAGTGGACTTTGGTATCAACCACGAGGACAAAAAATGTACTTAACTCATTAGACAATATCATTCCCAGGTTGACCATTTAGTTGAACGTCCCATGATACGGATCAAGGAGGAAGCCCACTTAGCCCAAACCAAGCTGAGCCCACTGAAAGTGGCTAGGGTCGGCTAAATGTCGAAATGTTAGTAAGTTCAGATTGTGAGCTACATTTAACATTCCTCGATCAATGTTACAGCTTATAGCTTAACTGGACACCAACGCAACCTACAGTAATTTTAATTTTATTTGTTGCATAGCTCATACAATATGCTGAGTATCTGCAAACTTTTTATTTATAGTATAGGATCAAATGTCATACCTTTTCGAAGCCACCTCATGACGTGACCTCTATACATAGACGGTGTAGATCTAAATACTAACTTGAGGTGAGAATATCTATGAACGGAAATAGTAACTGTAACCACTGCAGCCATGGGTGTGGGGATCTCTCTTTTTATCAAGATATCAAGTTACCGTTCCAAAAACCGGCATATCAACGACCGTCTCAATTCCAAACTGGTGTGGAATGAAGCTGCGAGGCTTTATATCGGCATACGTGCTTTAACCTTTGCCCATTCCACTTGAAAACAATGTTGTATCGGTATGTATATGTGGGTATGTATAACATTAAAAATTAGGCTCAGAACACTTTGAATCTGCTGCGGTTCGATTTTTACTTAGCCAAGATTTTGCAAGGATCACATCTGTATTCTATAGCCGTGGCTTCATTTTCAGTTGCACTGAAAAAGAAAAAAAGTAAAGATACGTAATTATTTCCGCAACACACATAGAATGAGTCATATAACAGGTTACATCTGTATTGAGAGCAAGCACTTAGTACTTTCCAATACGAACTAATATTTGAAATTTTCTTACCATGTATTTTGTTGTACCTAGATATCTAACACAGTGACGTTGGTTTCACTCTCAACATGTATTTGAGTAAGAAAATTTATAGAAATCATACTTACAGGACTTTCATGTTTGATGTGGCCGTCCACCATATGTAAGAGTTGAAGACTAAAAAGTCAAAATTTTTGACCTATATGTATTATACGATATAGCGATAAATATTAGATGTGAAAATTGAAAATTAAGCCTACACAGGTTAGTTATCTTCTTGTTTACGATGGCCTAAAAATATTTTTTTCTAAAAAAACTTCTTTTAAGCTAATTATGGCATAACCTCGTCACTACTTATATACATTTACATTTAAAATGGTCGGCATATCTTTTAAGGTTTGTTAGAGAGATATAGTGATCATTTGGAGATCAAATAGTGTTACAAATTTTGCCCACATATTCATACGCTACTTCAGTTCGAATTTACCTTTCGTAACAAATGGTAAAAAACTTTGCTTTAAGAATCTACGAATACTGTTTTTATTTTTTGATGCAACTGGAATAAGTGTTAGGGACATAGGAGAATAATTACAGTTCCTATACGTTACTTCTAACTGATTTGATAAACATGGTTCTCTTACAGCGTCATAATTCACAGCATATCCCAAAGCATCCAGTTTTCTGAAAAGAAGGTGTGTCACTCGACGGGCATGGGTTAAATTGCATAGATACGACAATCTTCAGACATATAATTGCATAATAAGGAACATGTTATTATTAAAAAATGGCTTTCTCAAAATGGAGTATTACCTACCGGATCCTTTCTATTCGCGCCTTCGCGTTTTCCTGGTCTGCATTCCTCTTTATTCAGCCTAGGAAATGCCCTTATCAGGCTTGTCACTCGTGACAACCTATACAAGTGATTATAAAGTTCAGAAGGAAACAAAATCCCAGTCCATCAGTACATATAAAGTAAGTAAACTGTGTGTGTATGAACTACAACAAAACAATTGGTGCTAACCCTATGTTGTCGCATTCTATTTGAGTATGCATGTCAGTTGCCTAGTTGCGGCATCCAAAGTGTGAACTGTAAAAGCATATTCTTACATACGGGGTTTGTATGTGTTTGAGGTTCGGTGCCGCAAAATGACACTTATAACATTTGATAGAAGGAATCAGCAAGCGATTGATATAATAATCTTTATATTACAACTCAGACGCTCTACGGCCTCAACTACACTGGATGAATACGGAGGCATTTTAAAGCTATGGACACCTCGTAAGTTACCTTCTATGTTTATCTTCCATTCTCAGTCATATGTCAAGTCGTAATCTGATATAAAATAAGTGCTTTTGTTTTATGCACAATACTGATCTAAACTATATCTTCATTATGCCCTTTTTTAAAATATAGCAGAATATATAATCAAATGTAACAAAACAGAATGACAGATGAATAGTGTTTGCTTATGCTTCTGCTATAACAAACGCAATATCCCAAAAATCATTTGTTTTGATTGCATTCTACTGGTGCTAAAAACTTAAAGCTGGGCAACATATAATTTTTGGTCGAAGTTGCAACTTTTCTAAAAGCTATGCATACGCCATTAAGCTTAATGATTTGACCTCAACAAAACGGGATTTGAAGGAGAGAGGGAAGGGTTTTACTTTTTTAAAAGAATCCTTAGAGACAGTAAAGTCTTATGGATGAATGAGATTAAGGAACAAGGGCTGCCGTTTGATATCGTTATTATAGCCAACGATAATAGCCAACGTCGATATATTGAAGTAAAATCGACCACCAAGAAAGGCAGAGACTGGTTCTATTTAAGCTCGAATGAATATTGGTGTGCGGTTCAAGAAGGTGCGGCATATATAATTGCGCGTATCGTTTTATCCGAGGATGAAGGTGAGTTAATCCGGATAACAACTTATAGAGATCCAAATAAGCTGTGGAACTCTAACAAGCTTCATCTCGATAAAAATCCACATAAAAGTTGGAATACAAGGAAGATGGTTGTTCATACTCTTCATCCCCCCCTCTTGAAGAAGACACCAAAGGTTTGTTTTTTTGAAATCTGTGGAACCCACCCACTTATTTATAAATATTTGGTTTGCGTTTATTATTGTTTGTGGTAAAGATAAAGCTTTTTTTTTTATATTGTCTTTGGGTT
Source organism: Tanacetum coccineum (assembly GCA_026074375.1). NCBI lineage: Eukaryota > Viridiplantae > Streptophyta > Magnoliopsida > Asterales > Asteraceae > Tanacetum > Tanacetum coccineum. The sequence goes on along the minus strand of BQNB010020413.1, from coordinate 34,266 downwards.
CTAACCAGCAGCTAGAATGCGTCGTATAAGCAATAACTGTATGATATGCTCAATCAGTCTTAAAGATCTCGATAATCAATGTAATATGCGATGCTTGCTACTGGGCCTATTTCAAATACTTGTGCCCAAAGAACACTACTTGAATGGGCCAGAGAGTATTCAATTTAGTTGAATTGCGTAGTAGTGGTGGTGTACAAAGTACTGTCATAGGAACATATCGCACAATATTAAGTTTGGTAGAGTACACGACAGTGATATAGTTGTACAGAAGACGTACACAAAAGATGGTTTTTTGGTTACATACACAACATACATACATTAGCGTTATAGTTGTACAGACGTACACATAAGATGCGAAACGCAGATAGGTTAATGTTACGGTTATACAGACTTACACAAAAGGTGCAAATGGGTACGATTTAAGAGCATGGCCGAGTCTAGGCGGCGTCGGTCTTTGGATCTTTAGTTTTTGCCTTTTTCATAGTGTCGGAGGGTTCTGCTATAGGATCAATTGTGAAGAGTGTCCTTCTTGTAGATGATTGTGGGGTTTTTTTTTCTTTTTATGGTCACCACTCAAAAACATTGTCTCTCTTAATTTCTAAGTCCACAATGGAATTGTTAAAGTTGATTAATCTCTAGTCATCATATCATTCTTCACACCACATAGGTATTTGACTATATTCAATACTTATTAAATGCTTCGATATACTTGTATACATGTGTAGGTATATGATGAATATTGTTTTGTTACAAGAGTATGGAAAACAAATTCTTAGGGCCACTGTTAGTGAAATACCAAAATAACTAAGAGATTAAAATTGGATTAAAATTGAAGACAAACTCTTATATTCAAAGCAGTAAATCACATAATGCCTCGAGTTCTCAAAAGAGTCTTCCCCAATTGGAGAACCATAAGACTCTCACTAGGTTTTCTGCTAAAGTGCCTAGATCACCACATCCATCATATAACATGATTGCGTGAGTCTTACAGCCGAGATAAAACAAGAATAGAATAACATATTCAACTTAATTAACATTTAATTTTAATCTATTCTTCCTTTTATCAAGTTTCATTTGTGTTGAATCTAGGTGTTTATTCATTATTTATGGCAAGTATTGCATATAATTGCCATAATTTTCAAACAAAACAATAAATAAACCGTTTTCATGCAGCCGTAGCGTGTTTAATTATGTGTGTAACCCATAGAAACACCAAACGAGTAGGCTCGTGATGCCACTGTTGGGATTTGATAATCAGTTAACCAATTATCACTACGAGTACGCAGCGGATATGGATATAGTTTGGTTCATGTAATTAACACACAATAAATAAACAAAGAAGGAACATGAAAAGTAAATAGAATACTAACCCTCGAAGTCAACAGCAAATGTTATGAAACTAGTGACTAAATTGTCACCTCTATGGGTTGCTACACAAACACGTCGAACAGGACGTCTCGAGCTTTGTCGTTACTTACGGTCTCTAACACCTAGAGTTACTTTTGTTCTTGAATAGATTTCACAAACAACCAGTGTGTTTATACTTGTTCTAGTTCGATCAAATAACATGTGTTATGCGTTTTGGATCGAACCAAGAAACAAACAAAAAAGAAAAAACCTAAAACTGACCTTCGTGGGGCTCGTACCCAGGTCTGCTACAACAAAAGTGAATAGCACAACCATTGGACTAAAATCCTGTGGTCGTACAAAATTTTCTGTGATATAAGGCATTTATGTCAAAACATCACATGCATGTAATTTACATGGATATCACTCCATACGTATACATTAATGTATATATTAAGGGTTTTGCCTTTTGTTATAAGTGGAGTTAACAAGGAAGAATAAAAGATGTTCGTATTCGGATGTATAGGATGTGTATATTTTCTGTGAGTTTGTGTCGTCCATAAATGGACTTAGGGTGTGAGGCGGTTTATATACCCTTCAAATGCCTAATCATGTTAGAATAGGAAAACCTCTTTTCATCCTTTTCACAAACTCTCTTTACATTATCTCCAAGAACAAACGAACCTTGACACTCTCTAGAATTCTTCTTGGCTTGCTACAACACTTAGGCACCATATGAGTCATGTCTTGTCGTTTTTAGGTCCTTTATGGTTTACAATAGAACTACGTGATGTATTACGCACTCTAAGTGTCTATCGTGTTGTGCCCCAATTGGCTCAACATTTATTGTCGTATATTGCTAATCCAACTACCATATATTCCAACAGCTCCCACTTTGGAGTTGGAGTAGCAGACTGCCCATATACTAACGATGAAAACGTCTAGCAACACTCACATTCGTTTTTAAAACTAGAAATGTCTGAGATTAAGTTTCATAAACATTTTCAGTAGCATGGTTATTTTATCTCTTGCTATAATCATCTCTTTGTTCAAATACAGTTAAACCATGGGATATGGATTCCTAACTCTTTCCATTTAGTTTAACCATTTTGATTTCTCGTTCTAGAACTTATTACAGATATTCAAATGTTATCAAGAATATATTGCATTACCATTTGGGTGCGGCCACACAGATTCATATGTTTAATTCTGGAGATGGCGCCAATGTATATACTGCACATCAGTGGAGAACAAATTCTTTGTTGAATACAAAGTGTTTGTGAATGCTGCTTCACATCACTTCCAATAATAGCCTTTATAACTACATTTTCAGGTTAGCGTTTGACTTAGAATTAAAAAGTGATATCCACACATACCAGAACTTGTTTGCTATTCTCAAGTCTAAGTATGATTAACTATACTATTTCCAATATTTTTACATCTGACTAAGGATCCAATGTAAATATTTGGAGGTTAGGTGTCACAATATGTTCCCTTGTGATTAACATGTGGTTTGGCGGGATACCTTCCTTTATTCAAAGAATATAACCAACACTCACATTTGTCTTTTGTAACAATATTCCCATATTGTTAACCGATAATGGACATATTTAGAATGATAAATCATTCAAGGATTAAACATGCAAATATAGGATAACAATTATTATATATATGAATAACAAATACCACGTATCTTTATTCATCAGAAAGTAAAAATGGTCTTACATCCCAATTATCCAAACACTAATAAAACAGAAATGCATGAGACTAATTAGTGAGTTGAAGTCTATTGTTTCCAACATTCTCAACTCCTTCTGTCCACGACAGTTAAATAGTCATCTGAGTAAACTTTCTGAATACTTGTTTCAAATTCACAAATTGTGAAGAATTTGAACGCTATGATGAGTGTCGTATGTATATTTGCATACTATTGCAAGAATCATAGTATGAAAATGTGACAATACCTTTTAGAGGTATTTCAGTCCACCAAATACTTATCTCAGACAATATCTTTACAGTTTCTTGTAAAATGTAAAGTATTTCTCATTCTGTTAATGTGTATTGCAATTTGGCTCTACGAATGAGCTATCTAGTTAGCAGTTTTATCGAAATGATGGAAATCCTTCTATAACATAGACTGATTATTCTCAAGCGTCATGTTGTCACACAAATACATCACTAGCCTTATATAATTCGTTAAACATTTGTTTTATACAGTCATCTAATTCACTCTTAATTAGATACTTTTATCAGTCATCTAAACACTCTTAATTAGATACTGTTGTTGTTAGCTCATCTTGCTCTTGTGCAAAAGTAACAACCAGTCCTCATACACAAATATAAGATATACAGATGGATCCTTTTGTTAAAACAAGGTTTCATCCATGTTATTATATTATCTCATGTGCATAATAACATTTAAGACTTGCTTCAATGATGTATTGCATTGTGTTGGACTTAAATTCCGCATATGTTTATTTCATTCATTCCAAGGTCGTATGTTTAATTTCTAAAACTTTGAAGTTTCATTAAACCTACATGCACTAACATTATCTTTGATGGGATTGATCCATCTATATGTTACACAACATATGAATTTGATGAAAACATAGTGCTCCCCACTTGATGTCAGGTGTGAACTCAGGTAGTTTATTTATTTTAATCAAAAATATATTCTGAATTAAACTTAAGATCTCAGACCCCCTCCTAGATGCATGATCCAATCCACACTTGGATTTTTTATTATCTTGTATACTTTATAAAGATTATTTTAAAACTCATAACTCTTTTGATTACACACTGGTCTCGCAAAAGGTAATCATAAGGAAAAAGAGTTATTAAACTTAATGTCATCAAAACAAATATAGACTCACTTACCCTTTTGTTTACATTCGTCTTCGTCAAGGTAAATCATTAAGGAAAAGTTATGATCCTTAATTTCCATATGACAGATTAAAGAAAATCTGTATGACAATTAGTTATCTTTATATAATTAATGCGTGTAGAAAAGAAAGATTTAATCATAGTCAATTGCTTGAGTAAGATTAAAAACTCTTGTCATCAGTCAGGCATTAATATGTATACAATCTTGTCCTTATGAGCCCTTCAAAAGAAATCATTTCACTCAACCCATTTTACTGTTTGGTGAAAGACAATCAATCTCAAAACATTGATTGTCTTTTAAGGATTGCATCTTTTCATTCATAGTTCTAAGATATTTATCAGATTCAAGATGTGATAATTCATCTTATTAGTTAGCAGGTTAATAATGACCCTTTAACTAATATTCCTCAGCATTGATATAAAATATCACTCATTGATGAGTAATCCTTACGGATTTATGAATGAGAGTTACATTATACTTTGGTTTGACATTTTCAATGCTAAACTTTTGTTGACATCAACTGAGTGAATTAAGAAGGTTTTGTATTTTGTTCTTGAATATTTTTCAAGATTTATTCGATGCTGCCTACTTTACTGTTGTTAGAAGACGATCTTCTCTAAATATTAATTATTTAAGCAACACATAAATGTCTTAATTGGGACAACTAATTACATTTTATAGTTTCATCTCTAGCTTGTTAATAATATGCTTCATAAGATATTAACAAATTTTAGAACATAAATCAAGACATAATGGGATTCATCCCTAATAGATGATGTCTTAAATACCTTCTAGGTTAACTAAACTATTTTGAGTGACACATGAACACGCAAAATTTCTAACCTTGATTAGATTTTGGAGGTAGAGTAATTTAAGTTATCAGAAACCAATCAATATGAATATAGTTTTAAATAGTTTGTTTCAACACTATTTAGACATACCATGATAGTGTGGTATTCTATGAGTATTAGAATTGTGATACTCCATTAGAATTCCTTAGATAACTTAATTATCTATGGATCAAATACTTGTCAATTGGGTCGAGCCAAATTTAATACAAAGTATTTTTTCAACCAAGTGCATGCTATAATGTATATTTCTTGAATAAGTACTTTAACTCCATGCTCATGTGTTCACAAGAAGACAGAACAGTTCAAAAATTCTTTGATCATGTGTTTACAAGAAAACATGTCAAATACATTATATGTCTTTGAATAATTCAAGGACCTTATGTTAATCTATTTATGTAGTTTCAGAAAACTGATCATGTCAAAGTTTTACGTTACAAGTCTTCCGATATATTCATAAGGGACATCTTTGTTAATGTGTTAACAAGAAGACACAACAATTTACTACTTACTTTATGTTATCAGTCATTGATAAATTCAAGGACTTTATAATTATGTCTTAACAAGAACATAATTATTCTAACTAAAGTAATTATGAACGCAAACTCTTGAGTTCAATGGTAATTTCAAGTTAATTTCATACTTCATAATCATGATTATATAATTAACCATAATTATTTTAACTAAATCATATAGTCAATAAGTTGAAGTATCTTTATGTTATATCTTGACTTTTAAATGTAATAGGGCAACAAACATCTAGTGTGTTTAAGTCCTAGTAGATTTATTAGTTTTCTTACCTTGCGGTCAAGAGAAACCAATTAATCATATTGTTATATGTTGTTCCTTGCACACACTTAGGATTTCTCCCACTTGTGTACGGGACAACAATACAACAAACACTCGATAACAATATGATTGTGTCATAGATATTACAAGTAGATTTCAAACCATAATGTTGAATAAGGAATTGTGGATTATTATTCTATAGATAACGTTTCAGGAAAGCAACAAGTAGTTATCCTATAAAATAAAATGCAATCTTCCTTTAGACAATGGTTGTTCATATTCGGAAAGTAATGGATTATTTCAAAGCAAGCTAGAAATAATATGGGCAACTAACAAGGAAATAAATCTTGTAGCTCCCACTGAATTTGACAACCTCACATGAATGTCATTTCAGTAGTAAAACGCAAAGCTCCCACTGAATTTGTCAACATTGTAAGTGTCACATCACCAGTAGAAAGCAAATAGCGATTTATTTACTTCCCTACTCTCTTAGAATGCCTACAAGTAGCAATGCACTTAGGTATAGTACAGAGTATATGAAGTTCTACTTATGTAGATGAGGGACTAGCCATCATGTATTCATTAACTTGAATATTCAGCATGCATTTCCTCCTTAATCTGTCTGTCTAACCACAAGGGTGTTTAGCACTATAAGGAATGAATCGAGTCCAAGAAAATTTACTTAGAAGACCTGCTAGCAATTTTCTTTACTCATTGCGGTTTAAACTCATACATCGTGACAAGTGCAAGATGTCATTATTTGGTAGCTATAGACACAATGTTCTCTAGTTACACAAATATTTCAAAATTTTCAAAACCGAAAAAGGTTAATGAAAGATTGAAAGTGAGTTTAAATATAATTGATAAAATTCAATTATAACCCTATCTTATTCTTGTCAACCAATGAGAAGAGATAGGAGTAAGTCTCACTTTTCTTACCAGGAAAAGAGACTATGTTTGTCTTTTAAGAAAAACAAACTCATGTTTACGAATTATGTTGCAATAACACAATTAACCAGAACATAGAAAGTTTAATTTAGTATTTTCGATAATTAATTTCTTAAAAGAATTAACTACCCAATTAATTACTAATAAGACTAAGATCCAACTTGACCTCCCACTTATTACTAGAGGTCTGACCAGTGAGTAAAAAAAGTAGGGCAAGAGGTAAGCGGCGAGCGTTAATTGCATTGTTAATGCAACTCTTAGATTTATGAGACACATGACTTTAGTAACTCATATAGTAAGGTCATGTACATGTTTTGTTCTAATCTTTGCCTCGGTTCCGAGGTCTGACCAGGTTAACCTCGATTTAATTCGACCAAAAAGAACGTGCGAAAATTGAACTAAGGTAATCTGACCAATAGAAAAAATTCGCCATTTCTGGGTTGGAAAAGGGCCCTGAGGTTCTGTCCAGTAGAAGACAATCCATATGCACGTGTTCTTCATTTTGCTGGCATAGACTTAAAACTTCACATAGGGGTATACACATAAAATTTTCAAAATATGTGACAAAAATCATGTACAAGAAGCATGCAAAACAACTTGTAGCACAAAGTTAAGAAAATATTTTGTTAACCTTTTTGGTATAGACATCATTTTGTCAAATGTTCTACGTAGCTCCATTTTGGACGCACAAAGAAGCGGAGAAACAGGTCTGCGCGAAGCGTATTAAAAACCTGACTTCTTTTGGGGAACCTTAGTATCACCCGCCTTTAAAACTCTCTATAGTTTGTCAAAAATGGAGTGAGCCCGTTACTTCTTAATTGAATAATAATGTATTGTATGTTAGAAAACCCCTTTGTTGAACATTAGATTTTTTTTTTTGTTGCCAATATGGTGGGATTACAAATTGATCAAACCCTATATTGTACTCTTACATGTGTCCAAATAATTCCCTCATATGCCAAAGCATGTAGTGGGGCGGGATAAGATTAAAGATCAATTCAACCCCATATTGCGCACATAAAACTAAGGCTTCACAAGAAATCACATTTCATAGTTTAATGTCCATATTAATTTGTCCAAAAACTCCGGTTTCGCAAATAACACATAATTGGTCACAAGGACTATAATAATGTGTGTAATATTAGACATGTACAATCGAAGTTTCTCTATAAGTATAGGTCCGTTTTAAGAGTTTCATAAAGTCTATATTGCACATATTGACTAGACACATGACATATCACATATAAGCAATTAAAACAGACATAAAATTGGATTAAAATTGAAGACAAACTCTTATATTCAAAGCAGTAAATCACATAATGCCTCGAGTTCTCAAAAGAGTCTTCTCCAATTGGAGAACCATAAGACTCTCACTAGGTTTTCTGCTAAAGTGCCTAGATCGCCACATCCATCATATAACATGATTGTGTGAGTCTTACAGCCGAGATAAAACAAGAATAGAATAACATATTCAGCTTAATTAACATTTAATTTTAATCTATTCTTCCTTTTATCAAGTTTCATTTGTGTTGAATCTAGGTGTTTATTCATTATTTATGGCAAGTATTGCATATAATTGCCATAATTTTCAAACAAAACAATAAATAAACCGTTTTCATGCAACCGTAGCGTGTTTAATTATGTGTGTAACCCATAGAAACACCAAACGAGTTGGCTCTGATACCACTGTTGGGATTTGATAATCAGTTAACCAATTATCACTACGAGTACGCAGCGGATATAGATATAGTTTGGTTCATGTAATTAACACACAATTAATAAACAAAGAAGGAACATGAAAAGTAAATAGAATACTAACCCTCGAAGTCAACAGCAAATGTTATGAAACTAGTGACTAAATTGTCACCTCTACGGTTGCTCACACAACACGTCGAACAAGCACGTCACGATGCTAGTCGTTACTTCACGTCTCTCAAACACCAAGTGTTACTTTTGTTTCTTGAACCGAATATCACAAACAACCCGTGTTTAATACTTGTTCTAGATCCGATCCAAATACTAAGTGATATGCGTTTGGATCGAACCAAGAAACAAACAAAAAAAGAAAAACCCAAAACTGACCTTCGTGGGGCTCGTACCCAGGTCTGCTACAACAAAAGTGAATAGCACAACCATTGGACTACAAATCCTTTGGTGTACAAACATTCTGTTGAATAAGCATTTATGTCAAAACATCACATGCATGTAATTTGCATGGATATCACTCCATACGTATACATTAATGTATATATTAGGGGTTTTGCCTTTTGTTATAAAGTAGGAGATAACAAATGAATAAGATGTTGTATTCGGATGTATAGGACGAGTAATTTTCTGTGATGTATGTGTCATCCATAATGACTTAGGGGTGAGGGGTTTATATACCCTTCAAGCCCTAATCATGATAGAATTAGGAAACCTCTTTTTCATCCTTATCACAACTCTCCTTTACCCTTATCTCCAAGAACCAACGAACCTAGACACTCTCTAGATCCTTCTTATGTGTCCGGCTAACATTAGGCTACCACAAGGTTCGTGTCTTGTCGTTTTTAGTCCTTTGGTTTACAATAGAAACGTACATGAAGTTTAAACGCACTCTAAGTGTCTTAACGTGTGTGCCCCCAATAGGCTCACACATTTCTAGTCGTATATTGCTAATCCAACTAACATATTCCAACAGCTCCCACTTGGGAGTTGGAGTAGCAGACTGCCCATATACTAACGACGGAAACGTCTAGCAACACTCACATTCGTTTTTAAAACTAGAAATGTCTGAGATCAAGTTTCATAAACATTCTCAGTAGCATGGTTATATTTCTCTTGCTATAATCATCCCTTTGTTCAGATATAGTTTAACCATTTAGATTCTCGTTCTAGAACTTAATACAGATATACCAAATGTAATCAAGAATCATCTTACATTACCCTTTGGGTGCGGCCACACAATTATCCGATTAATTCTAGAGAGGCGCCAATGGTATCATACTGCACATCAAGTGGAGGAAGAAATTCTTTGTTGAATACAAGTGTTTGCATGCTGCTTCACATCACTTCCAATAATAGCCTTTATAACTACTATTTTTAGGTCAGCGTTTGACTTAGAATTAAAAAGAGATATCCATACATACGAGAACTTGTTTGTATTCTCAAGCCTAATGATGACTTAACTAACCATTTTTGATATTTTACTCATGACTACGGATCCAAAAGTAAATATTCGAAGGTTGGGGTGTCCAATATGTATCCCTTGTGAATAACATAAGAGTTTGGCGGGAACCATCCATATATTCAAAGAATATAACCAACACCCACATTTATCTTTTGTAACAATATTCCCATACTGTTAACCGACAATGGACATATTTAAAATGATAAATCATTCATGGATTAAACATGCAAATATAGGATAACAATTATTATATGAATGAATAACAAATACCAAGTATCTTTATTCATCAAAAAATAAAAATTGTCTTACAATCCTAATTATCCAAATACTAAAACAGATATGCATGAAACTAATTAGTAAGTTGAAGTCTAATGTTTCCAATATTCTTAACTATTTCTTTACAAGATAGCTAAATAGTTATTCGAGTAAACTTTCCGAATACTTGTTTCAAATTCACAAATTTGTGAAGAATATTGAACGCTATGATGAGTGTCATATGTATATTTGCATACTATTGCAAGAATCATAGTATGTAAATGTGACAATACCTTTAACGAGGTATTTGAAGTCAACAACATACCTATCTCAGACAGTCATCTTTACAGTTTCTTAAAATGTAAAGTATTCTCATTCTTTACTAACACAAATAATATCATAATTCGAACATGTACATTGGCTTCCAATATATCAACACAGTGACACATAACTATGAATGCTAGGCTTACATGAAAGCAACACATGCATGTCGCATATATAAGCCTCGATCAATTTATGGGTTCGTTATCAGAAATCATATAGACATGATTAAAAGAAATTGCGACCGACGTTGATCGGTTTGTATGCCATATATTCAAAAGTTGAAACTTGTCACAAGATCTGCAAGACACTGATAGAGAGACAGATTCTAGCTTTTATATATAAGCTTTTAATATAATCCACTTTTTTAGGGGGGGTCTTGGGTGTAAACATTATATATACATATATAAATTTTAATTCAAGCTAATTTATACACTGCTTATTTATACACTGAAAGAGAAGGTGCAAGGTCATGGTATCCACTGCTTCGTTAACACACAGTTGATCTATAAATAAGACTACGCATCATTTAGCGTTTGTATGGTGTTTGAATGTGTAACAATTAATCAGACGTTTAGTTTGAATGTTTGGCAATCTTTAATTATATAAGAAATTCATGGATAAAAGAACCAAAACTGGCATTCTTGTTTGAGTTCTAAAGTAAAAGTAAAGGTGTAAAATTAATGACGTTGGTTATTGGAAACGTGATTTCAAGACCGTTACAATTTGTTAGTACGTATAGCTTAAAATACTTTATTGTATTGGGCTTCAAGCGCTTCTAGAATATTCCTTGTACACACTATATAATGTATCCTGATTTATTGAATGAGACAAGAACTATTCGTCCTACATGGTATCACGCCTATCAAAACCCTAATCGATCCTGTTCAAATACTTTTTCCCTACAAACCTCTCGTTGCTTTTGTGCACAGGTCACAAACGCCCATCTTTAAAAATCGTGCAAGGTCACGTTCGTGCATTAGGTCAAACCTATTCGATCAGTAGATCTAGCCTAAAGATATGGTTATGATAGATGTTGTAGAGGAAGTGCTTTTAAGATTGACTATCAAAGATCTTCTTCAATGCAAAAGTGTTTGTAAGTCATGGTATTCTTTGATATCAAGTCCTTCTTTTGTTAAACTTCATCTTAAATTTATTTGCAAAAAAGAGGACAAAAATAATAAACAACTTGGAAACAAAAGAATTGCTATGCTTGACAGATGTGTAATTAGCAATGGAGTTCACTATATCTTAGATATTGAAGGTTCTTCTAATGTCCTTGTATGCATATCATCTTTATGTGATAATCGACTGTTTTTAACAAATCCTTCAACTCGAGAGTTTCGAATACTGCATAAGCCTCCAATACTTCTTAATAAGTTTAAGCGTTACGGCTTTGGATACGATTCATCCACAAATGATTACAAAATTGTTATGGCCATCAACAAAGGTTTTAAAGATGGGACACTTGTTCAAATCTTATCATTGAAATCAAATATTTGGAATGTTTTTGGACATGTCAATTATCAGTTTTATGATAGCAAGCCTGGCATCTTATTCAATGAGGCTCTTTACTGGTTTTAGTTTGATGCTAATTATACCAGGGACAGAAAGGCATTAATTGTGTCTTTCAATCTAGCTAAAAAGGAATTTATAGAAATACCCCAGCCTGATGACACGAAATATGACTGGAGTTATGGTAGCATATTCGGGATTATAGAAGACCGGCTATGCATATTTGAAACTGGTTATAATGATCGCCCCAAAGGCATATGGGTTATGAAAAACTACAATGTCAAACCGTCTTGGGAACTGTTGCCAGATGATTATGGGATGAAGGATAACGTTGTACACTATATGAATATGATTACGGATTTAGATCGATCATACGTATCGAGTCATTGATGATATAAAACAAGTATGATATATATTGAGTCGTTAATCAAAATATAGTGCATTTTATGAAAAGACGGCAACAAAAAGTCAGAACCCACCTTAACACCCCTGTATCTCCTTATTCTAATAATGTTAAGGTGGGTTCTGACTTTTTGTTGCCGTCTTTTCTGAAAATGCACTATATTTTGATTAACGACTCAATATATATCATACTTGTTTTATATCATCAATGACTCGATACGTATGATCATAATACATATAGTTTGGAATTGGTTATTATTTTTTTCTTTTTTAAAATTGAATACAGGACTATAGAATATTGAGGAAAGTAATGAGTTTCTAAAAGATGAAGAGCTGGGAGAACAGAAGAGAAAAGGATAGCAGGAACATACAGATGAACGGGTCTAAGGTATAGCTAAATTGCATCTTCTATATGTTTTACTCGTTGTAGAATTAAGTTTAATTCTTGAAAAGACTTTGATGCCGGAAAAACGAGAGATAGAAGGAAATCTGGAGGGTGAGAGAAGAAAAAAGAGGAATACAGACAAGTCACATATTCTAATAATTGAATAAGAATGCGTCGTGTTTGTATAAATGCTCAATTTGGTGAAAGCCTTACTTGATAATATTAAATGCGATATTAAAATCAATCAAAAAAAAAAAAAAGAAAAGAAGAAAAGAAGAAAAGTATTGATATGACTACAATCCATGTGTTTTTTTTTTTTTTGAAAAGCAACTACAATCCATGTGTTTAGTTCTTTATACTTCTAAAAATTGGGTTGTGGCTAACAAAATTTATTAAGGAGCTGATAAGCGATTGTGCATAGTCATAAATTGAATCGGTCTGCATATGCATACCAAAATGACAAACACGTTCAGATTCCTTTGGATTCCTCCTTTGTAGACCTGCAGTTAGGTCATAAAGTTTCACATTGGCGCGCCACTTATATAAATCAATGAGCCCACATGCCTTGACTATTTATTAGACCTCATAAATTATCAAGGCCTAATGCTCTGCTACCGAGGTTACTAATTTACTATAAGCAAGCATGTGCTTGTTTGTAAATTTTCCACGAGATCATGACAATGTACTTAAGCTCAAAGACATACAGTTTTAGTATTTTGGGATCGTACGCTAATGAAGTTTGTACATAGCATTTTAAACCAAACTGGAGTTAACCAACAAGTATATGCCAAAATTGCTATAAATGTTAAGCACATACAAAGAGATAACAAATGTAACCCAAAAACAATCAAAGTTAGGTAGGTTTTATAAACCACCACCAAGTGGCCTATTGGTTAGGCTTTCTTATGTCCACACAAGATGTATCCAAACCTTAGGTCAGATTGTGCATGAGTCAAAGACTCGACCTTCCCAAATAAATTTAACATAGAAAAAGTAGAACTTTTCAACTACAATATAAAGGCACATTTTTTTGAGCCCGTACGATTAGGAAAAAAGTAGATGTTTTTACAAAAATTATCACTTCGAAACATAATTTTATGTGTCATGTGACACCGTAAGTCACCCCTAGTTTCATCACTGAGTGCCTTAATGAGGTGCTTGTTTAAGGTTTTTTCTTTTGTTTTGTTTACGAGCTTATTTAATTCCGACTTGTATTTCAGAAGCCTAAGTTTTCTGGCTTATTTTGACTTATTTTGACTTCTATGACTTCTATGACATAATAAACCTTTATAATTCTTTAAACCTCAAAATAAGAAGAAAAATTGAAGCTTATGAAATATAAGCCAAAATAACATAAGGTTAAACATAAAAGTACAAACAATGTCTTTACATCTAAGGCTGTGAACGAGTCGAACGAACACGAACGAAAGCTTGGTCGTGTTCGTCGGTTTATGTTTAACCGGACAAAGAACATAAACGAACGCTTAAACGGAAAAAAATTCATTATGTTCGTTAATCTTTTATATAATAAAGCAAAGAGTTTTGATATTTAGGCCTAATTAATAAACCTAATTTTATTCCAAATCACAATAAACTGACATCTGCATTACTTTAGAGGTTCATCAGATTGTTTGTGTTTTCCTAATATGACCTTCTTTAATGAATCCTTCATTTTCAGTTTCCTTTTCCCCCCACGATCTATATATCTGCATCTCTTCCACATTTAACTGTCATAAAAACAAAACAAAAAAATAATTAAGAAACATATACCAACGCATAAGCAAATGAATTAATCTATATATGCTTGTAGTACATACTCTAAAGATTACAAAAACAAACTTACATTGTTTAAGGATAGATAAAAATTTCCATCTCAACCTATCCTTTTTGCCAATTCTAGTTTTCCTCTATGATTTTTGGGACAACAATCTAAAAAAAACATAAGACTTTATTAGATCAGAATTAACTGATACAATATAAACTTGAACATTCTGAATTTTATTAATCAGCTCAACTTGATATTATGGGTTAACATACATCATGAAAATTACACAAAAATGGAAAGCATCATATGGGTCAACTTACAATCATTCTTCGAGAACAGTGCCATCTTTAGTTCCATTAAACATTTTAGCCTAAAACAAATATACAACAAAAAATTTCAATAAGTCAAGAACAGAAGAACTCAAAAAGACTATAGTAGTCTTACTCGGTCTCATGTAATAATACCGAGTATTGTTTGGGCCCGTTAGTTACGTACGGGTTAGTCGATATAGGTGATATTTTATATCTAATAGGCTAAACACTATCCAAGCAAAAATTTAGTTTACATGGAACATATACAACGTGCATACTGAAACTTAAATGGACATTTGACATATAAATCCCAATTCGTTTTATTTAAAACACTCATATCAATAGTGTCAGTTACCTTAGCTTATTATCCAAAAACACTTCAAGAGCCTTCAATATGCTAAAAAGGTCAATTTTACTTAAGAAAAAATCAATGCATCATATTGGCTTTGAACACAATTTAGAGCATGGGAGAGTGTCTTTTAGCTTTGAACACAATTTACACATTTTGTTAATATTTTGGCAAACAGGAAAACAAAAATTCGTTAGGGGTACCAACAACCAGAAAGCCAAAACACCTTTAAGAAAAAAAATGTGTTATCTCAATAAAAATACTTATTTTATTCATACACAAAGTATCTTTATCCTTCACCTTGACCGGCAACCATGAACACCAAAAATAAAGAAAAACTAAATTGTAGTGAAAAAAAGGTTGGAAATTAAGTTCAATTATACTCATAAATGCTAATTGTATACGCATTGGCCACTTTTCGCTCCCTTATTCCTAAATCCTTTAAGGTTTTTTTATTATTATTGGTGACAAATAAATTATGTCATTATTATCGTAAAGGTGCCCGGTTTAGACCATAATTAGTTTGAAATCATTTTCTAAAGAAATGGTATGGTGAGAATAAGGTCCACATTAAGGTTCTAATTTCGCATGATTTAGTGTAACATCTCGCATTTTCAGGTCATTTACGACTTCATTTATTCCATTATTTATTTTTAGGCTTTTACGCGTTCGCTTTTAATTTTTACGATTAAGCTAAATCGCGTAAACTAAAAATGATCATTTAACGTAAACGGGTATCAAACAATTAAATGTTTACGTCAAGTAAGTGTTATAAAGTTATTAGGATGATAATTTATAACTTTACACTTTTTATTTTAGTTGGTTACGTAAAACGTTTACGTAACGCAATAAAATTACTCTTTTGCATGCATGGCAAACCATAAACCCACCTAGACTTCAACAAATACCCACTAATACCCACAATACTTAAAAACTTCATAAACCTTTGTCTATTTCAGCCCCTATACCGGCCCCCCAATTTTTAAAATATACAACACTTACAACGTGATATTTAAATCAAACAAACCTCCACTAACATCTTTAAACAACTATATGTGTTATCCAATGGATCAAGCAACCACTTTTAACCATCTTTGTGTCCCCCCTTGCTCCAAGCTCACGGCAAACCCACAAGGAAAGAAAAAGACCAAGAACAAGCATGCTAGTTATGTCACTTCACTCTTACACAAGACCAAACATGTTTCCTAACCTAGTATTGTACTAAATCCCTTAAAAATGTCTTTTGTCCCCTCCTTTTGTTGGCAAAACCGGTCACCAACATGAGACCACCTAAAACCATTGATTGTTTTACTTAGATGGTATTCTTGCATGCTTAGACTATATATAGAACCCATAAAGTGATAACAAACACACACTTCACATATTCAAGCAAAAACAATATACATTTTCTCTCTTTGAGCACCCATACCTACGGCATCACTCTCCCATCCACATACAATTCATATTTTTGATCTCTAAGCTAGTGCAAGTGTTCAAGGTTCATTATTGGTCATACACAAGGTGTCTTGGAAGCTTGGTTTGAGTTAAACAAGGGTTTATACAAGGAAGATTCTTAATTAGGGTTTCTAAGAAAATTAGGGTTTTCTAAACCTAATTTTCTAGTTAGGGTTTTCTTGGTTGGGTTTAATCTTGTTCATCATTCATCATATCTTCATTAAGGTCTTCTAAAAACCCTAATCTTTTCATTTTATGATTTATATAATTCTTATATTGTTAATCATCACCTAGGTTTTATTTTACGAAGTTATAAAATAAAAACATGCATATATGTACACGAATTAAATTTTTATTTTGATTAAAATGAGGTTTTAAATATGTCAATATGCTTAAAATAAGGATTTACAAGTGTTGGATAATTTATATAATTATTTGTCAAGTTTTGATTATTTATTCATTTATAAAGTTATGGAAAGAAATCGAAATTACTGTAGCAAACAGTAACTGGGGAAAATTATTTTATAATTTTATAAAATAATACACATCAATAGCTTTCTAAATCAATAAGAAACTTGAAAATCCGATAAATAACGAAGGAGATGTGATATTTACAAGATTTACATTTATAAAAGTATTTTTATAAAAGAAATCGAAGTTACTGTAGCAAACAGTAACTGGGGAAATTATTTTATAATTTTATAAAATAATACATATCAATAGCTTTCTAAATCAATAAGAAACTTGAAAATCCGATAAATAACGAAGGAGTTGTGATATTTACAAGATTTACATTTATAAAAGTATTTTTATAAAAGAAATCGAAGTTACTGTAGCGAACAGTAACTGGGGAAAATTATTTTATAATTTTATAAAATAATACATATCAATAGCTTCTTAATCAATAAGAAACTTGAAATCAATGGGTAATGAATTTAGTTATGACTTTTTCAAGTATATGTAATAAAATAAACAAAAGTAACTTTTAAAGTAGTTTTGTAAAAAAATGGCTACTGTTCACAATGTAGGCTGAGGAAAAGATATTTTTGTTGGATAGAGCTTTTAATTACAAATACGTGGGCGAAAGAATCACTAAAACCCGAATTAAAACGAATGAGATATGATTTTTATACGATTTCAACAAGTTAAATATTTAATAAAAAGTATATAAATACATTTTTTTTAAATATACCCTTACTGTTAAGTTCACAACAGTAACATGCACATATAAATGTAAAGGTTGATTAGTTTTTCAAATACGAAACCTTACACTTTAAGAACGTGTTAAACGGTGGTAAAACGAATAAGTTACGACGTTGTAAATATTATAAAATTGATTATATAATAAAGTAGTTTTATATTATTTTATTAAATCGATTAAATGTTACTGCTTCATCAGTAAACTAAATCTTTTATAATTTGATATTTAATACATAATTCAAATACGAGACCACGGATGCTAAGAATATGCAAACGGTATTGAAACGAAAATGATAGATTGTTTTATAAAACTTTTGCAATAATTTTCTACTTGTGCACTTTTTTTGTGTGTGGAAATCAATTAAACTATAATTATATATTGCTATTATATCAATATCTAAAAGTGTAAAACAATACTTTTCATAAACGGGAATAATTTTGGGCAATTATAAACATTTCCACCAATACGGATTTTGAACATTTATTTACAAATGCAATCAAGTTGTTTAATTTTATAAAATTTAAAAACAACAATTATAGGTGGTGAGGTAACTTTATAGTAATTATGTATGTCATTGAGTTATTCAAAGTGCATAGCATCATATACGACCTGTGTTTAATTAGGGTTGCATTCGGACTACGCTTGTCGATTCACTCACTTGAATTTATTTCATTCAACTACACTGTAATGTGTGTTAATAGCCCAATGTTTTACTATATCAACGATTTACTACTTTTGGGGTTGAGAAAAATGCTTGTTTTACAAATTGGACGTAAGTGTATAATTTATCATGTTTACTGTGTTTGCCTAAGTAGCGATTACCCTCAGAGCCCTTTATCATGGAATGTCAATTTCTTTGTGTGAGGCTGCGAATGTTATATTAGATCTATTTGGGGTTGACATACACATCCGGGTGAGTAGCTCTCACTGGTGTCACTGGAGTGAACAAACGGATGTATCCATGTCGGATACGGATGTTCGGGTTAGAACAATCATCACGGGGGGGAGCAATATGTGGCAATTTTATATTGCAATCATACATGTCCGAGCTTCGGTGTCATGAGCTTAGGGAATACGTAATTTCTTTTTGTGATGTTTGCATCTGTTGCAATTATCATACACCTGAAATTCTTATGGTCCTACATTACATTTACATAAACCTATGAATTCACCAACTTTATGTTGACGTTTTAAAGCATGTTTTTCTCAGGTCAATGAGGCACGAGGTGCTTAGGATACATTGGGGTCACTCTTTTGGGAGTCATGCATTAAAGATTTGGAGTCATTACATGATGAGATATTGTTATGATCTAAAATCTTTGTTATCAAGTGTTGAACAATTTAAGCCGTTGTGCTTTGTATTAAACAATTTCAATAAATCCAATGTATCATATTTTAAACGACTCTTTTAGAGGTCGTTCTCATATCTTGTGCTATTGATCTGAAATGTAACGCTCCCGGATACACATCATTCCGCTGCGACCCAATTTGGGGGTGTTACATTTAGGGGTTATCCTTTTTATTTCATCCGAAACAACTCAAATACGAGTCGAGAGATGGAGGCTTTATTTAGATAACCCCGGAGTCGAAATTTGGCTTTATTATTATTATTAATGCAACAATATTAGCCTTCGGCCCTTTAAACAACTACAACATCGGGAGCGAACCAACCAGATGCAGTAGTCTTATTTCGACCTCAGAAATTTCCTTGACCTTTTTGAAGGCTGCAACATCGGGAGCGAACCGACCAGATGCAACAAACTTTTATCAGTTTCGGATTATCATTATTGTTATTGTTGCCTCCACCCTTTAAACGACTGCCACATCGGGAGCAAACCGACCAGAGACAGTGGTCTTATTTCGGCTTCGGTTTATTATATTATTATTATTATTATAGCCAAATTTCAAGTCCTGTGCTCTTTTAACTACCTAGACAACGAGAGCGAACCGTCAGGAATTGGTAGCCTATTTACCCACAACACTGACAGAACCTCGATGTGTACCTTACTTTCACCAGAAAGAATCTCTACGAAGGGATTTAAACTAAGAATCGCAAAAACCAAAGTAACTTTAATTATTTAACAATTATATATCGTTTATTACGCTGGTGGGAGCAAAAAGCCACAATTAACCTCTATGAGCTCTAAAGAGATCCAACTACTCCACTCTTAGCTTCTAACTTATATTTAACTCTATAATTTTTTGTTCTTTGCAAAAAATTTAAAGTTTTGCAAACGCTTAGTCTAAAAAGCTAAGGAGAAAGCTAGAGAAAAATACTCGGTCGAGTCAAAAGCTACCTAGTTCTAAGCTTAAGGTCCTACTAAAATATACACATTAACATATATTTTTTTATTATTTTTTTTACAAATAAAGCAAAAATTAAGGTCAAAACGGGGTTGCAAGGGACACAGAAAGGTACAGGTAGGATCATATTTCGATAGAAATCCCCCCACACTTAGAACCAAACATTGGCCTCAATATTCAAAAATATCAGGTATTACCCCCACTCTTAGGAACGAAAAAGGCAAATGCTAGTAATTCCAAATGTGAAAGGGAAAACACAATAAATATACATGATCTGGGTTGAGGATTCCAAAATAAGGAGAAGATCGAAGACCGAATGATTGGAGGATTGAAAACAAGCACGGGTCTTCACGATCTTAAGGAATCCTGCAAGCAAAAACGATACCACAAACCATAGAAAGAAACACGCCCCCACACTAGGGCTATAAAATCATGCACTTACTTATTAAGAAAATAGAAAGAAGAATAGACACGGGTTGCCTCCCGATAAGTGCTTGTTTATTAACAAGTCGCTAGCTTGACTCGCCCCTGAATTTAGTTGTCCTTGGGGGACAAATGGAGATCCGGGACATCCATAGCAGGGATGTCCCCTCCATAGTAGTGTTTGATCCGGTGCCCCGTTTACCTTGAAGTTAGGACCGTCGGGTTGAGATAACTCGACGGTGCCATATGGAAATACTTTCGCAACCGTAAACGTCCCGGACTAGCGGGATTTTAATTTGCCTGAGAAAATCTTCAATCTAGAATTAAAAAGAAGAACACGATCACTAATATGGAATTCTTGGTTTTTGCTCTTAGCATCGTGTATCTTCTTTGTCTTTTTCTTGTAGATCAAAGAATTCTCATAGGCTTGATCCCGAAGTTCATTTAATTCATTCATTTGAACTTTTCGGTGATCACCCTCAGTTTTTAAATCAAAATTAGCCCATTTTAAGGCCTAGTAGGCTTTGTGCTCGAGCTCGATGGGCAGATAATAGGCTTTTCGGTACACGATCTTATAAGGAGTATAACCGATAAGTGTCTTAAAAGCGGTACGGAAAGCCCATAAGGCGTCATCTAATTTATTGGCCCATTTTGCTCGATGCTCGCCTACTGTCCTTTCTAATATCCTTTTTAAACCATGATTGGACACCTCCACCTGGCCACTTATTTGAGGGTGATACGAGGTCGGAAGCTTATGTGTAACGCCATATTTTTTAAGAACAATAAATAATTGGTCGTTACAAAAATGCGTCCCTCGATCACTAATAATGGCCCGTGGGGTTCCAAATCTAGAAAATAATTGTTTTAAGAATTTCACAACTACTCGGGCGTCATTGGTGGGTAAAGCTTTGGCTTCAACCCATTTAGACACATAGTCGACAGCCACGAGTATATATTTGTTTCCTCGTGAAGACGGGAACGGGCCCATAAAGTCGATGCCCCATACGTCAAAGATCTTACAAATCTAAACAGGATTTTGGGGCATTTTGTCCTTCTGTGAGATTATTCCCTGATGTTGACATGAGTCATAGTGTGTGACCATGTCATGGGCATCTCGATAAACGGTGGGCCAGAAGAAACCAGAGTCAAAAACTTTCTTGAAGGTGTAGTTCGGGCCATGATGTCCCCCGGTGGGACCATGGTGGCAAGCTTGAAGGATACCCATAGCTTTCTGCCCGTCCACACACCGCCGAATAATCTGATCAGCACAAATCCGAAAGATATAGGGGTCATCCCAGAAATAATGACGAACATCCTTAAAGAATTTCTTTTTCTGCTGGGATGACACCCCTTTAACAAGCACATTACCTACTGGGTAGTTTGCAATGTCGGCAAACCGCGGGGGTTCATTATCAGGATGAAGAGAAATCATATTCAGGGTCTCGTGTGGAAATTTGTCATTTATTTCCATTCTAACACGATCCCCTTGATAAGGATTTTCTAATCTACTCAAATGATCGGCCGCGAGATTCTCTTCTCTTTTTTTATCGCAAATTTCAATATTAAATTCCTGGAGCAGGAGAACCCACCAGAGCAATCTCGGCTAAGCATCTTGCTTAGCAAAAAAATACTTTAAAGCTGAGTGATCCGTATACACTATTGTCTTAGATAAGACAAGATAAGATCGGAATTTCTCAAACGCGTACACAACAACTAATAATTCTTTTTCCGTAGTGGTGTAATGCTTCTGAGCATCAAATAAGGTCTTACTCGCATAGTGTATATGCCTAAAATATTTGTCTTTTCTTTGTCCTAAAAATGCTCCTACGTCAAAGTCACTAGCATCACACATAAGCTCAAACGGTAGGTCTCAGCCCGGGGACACAAGGATATGAGCTTCGGTTAACTTCTTTTTAAGAATCTTAAAAGAAGCAAGACACTCGCCAGAGAAGAAGAAGGGAGTGTCTTTTTCTAAGAGGTGGGTCATTGGCCATGCTATTTTGGAGAAATCCCTTTAACCGTAATCGAAGGGGGATGTTTTGAAATTACATCCACTTTAGCTCTATCTACTTTGATACCAGATTTAGAGATCTTATGGCCGATGACAATTCCCTCTTTGACCATGAAATGGCACTTCTCCCAATTTAAAACTAGATTGGTGTCTTCGCACCGTTTAAGCATCATGTCTAAGTGGGAGAGGCAAGAAGAGAAGGAATCCCCGAAGACCAAAAAGTCATCCATAAAAACTTCCTTGGTTTTCTCAATCATATAGTGGAAAATAGCCACCATACACCTTCGAAAAGTCCTAGGAGCATTGCATAGACCGTAAGGCATCCTTCGGTAAGAAACTGTTCCATAAGGACCGGTGAAGGTGGTCTTTTCCTGGTCTTGGGGATCAATAGAAATTTGAAAGAATCCAGAAAAACAATCGAGGAAACAATAGAATTCGTTTCCTGCTAATTGTTCTAACATTTGGTCCATAAAAGGGAGAGGAAAGTGGTCTTTACGGGTGGCGTCGTTTAACTTTTGGTAGTCAATACAAATGCATCAACCCGTGACTAATCTTGTAGGAATAAGCTCATTATTTTCATTAGTAACAACCGTCATACCCCCTTATTTTGGGTACGACGTGAATCGTGTTCACCCAAGGACTATCAGAGATAGGGTAAATGAATCCAGCATCGAGAAGTTTAATAACTTCAGCTTTAATTACTTCGTGGATTTTAGGATTTACCCGTCTCTGGTGCTGAATAGCTGGTTTAAAGTCGTCCTCCATCAATATCTTATGGGTGCAAAAATTAGGATCAATGCCCTGAATATCTGATATTTTCCAAGCGATGGCACATTTATGTGACTTTAAAACCTTTAGAAGTTGTTCTTTTCCCTCTCTCTTCAAGTCTTTAGCAATTATGACGGGTAACTTAGAAGTTTCCTCTAAAAACGCGTACTCGAGGTGGGAAGGTAAGTCCTTGAGCTCAAGATAAGGTGGATCATCAATAGAAGATTTATCTTTTCAGTTTCATTAATCACACACACAGGAAGAGGAGGAGGGAGATAATTCGAGATGTCATTATTTAATAATGTCTTAATAAGATGGATATCTCCCTCCATATCAAATGTTCCATCATCAGCATCCAGTGATGTCGAATCGTGAGAAGCAAGAAACGTGTCGATCTCCTCCAAGATAAAATCACTATGCCCAAAGGGAATGAGAGAAGTGGAGAGAGATGCGACCACTAGGTCTAAAGAAGGAGTGGGATTGCCACTCAATGGATTTATTGACTTTTGAACATTTAGCACCTCATGGAAATGATCCATCGCATGTGATATCAAGAATGTCAATCTTATTGATAGATTCATCATCATGCTTTCAAGGATATTTCGAGGTGCTTTCAATGTTGAAAACCAATTTCTCATCACTGACTTGAAGAGTTAACTCTTCTCCGTGCAAAGACGACTAGAGCATGTGCCGTCCTCAAGAAGGGTCTCCCTAAAATAAGGGGAACACGAGGATTGACATCATAGTCGACGACAACAAAATCGGCTGGAAAAGTGAACTTTCCCACTTGAACAAAGACATCCTCAGCTATGCCGGCTGGATAAGCAACAATTCGGGTAGCTAACTCGAGAGTCATTCGAGTGGGAGTAAGCTCGGGAAGAGATAGTGTCTTCCACACAGAAAGGGGTATCAAGTTAATGCCAGCTCCTAGATCGGCTAGGGCCATGCACGACTCAAGCCCGTAGAAATCATATGGAATGAGAAACCTCTAGTGTCTCCAAGTTTTTCGGGTAACTTTTTTAGGAGCACAGCTGAGCAGTTCTCATTCAATGGAGTATTTGCCAGTTCAAGAAGTTTCTCCTTATTAGTAAGGAGATCTTTAACTATTTTAGCAAACTTAGGCATGTGAGCTAAAGCTTCAGCCAAATTGATTTTGAAGTATAGTTTCTTAAACATTTTCAAGAAAATGTGAATTTGTATATGAGATTTGTCTTAAAGCTTATCCTTATTCAGCCTCGAAGGATAAGGAATGGGAGGCTGATGAGGATTTCGCTCAGGAATCACAGGAGAAGAAACAGGAACAGGAGGAAGCTCAGAAGAAGTAGAAGAAGGAGACGGCTAGACTACTGGAGGTGGGACACTTGTGCTACTTTCGGTAAGTACCGGGTCTGTTATCGTCTCTGGGTCTCATTCTACCTCCTTAAAAGAAGAAGAAGGAGGAGATGGAACGAAGGGTCCAGCAAAAGTAATACCACTTCGAGTGGTAATAACTTTAAGATCTTCCTTAGAGTTAGGCACAGTGTTGCTCAGTAGCACACCCTAAGGTCTTTCCTGAAGAGTTTTTTGCATTTGATTCATTAAATTAACTATTTGGTTATTTTGGTCTTGCAAATTTTGTATTTGTTGGGAATTATGATTTTGCATTTATTACATCTTAGCTTCTGTTGTTCTCATATGTTGTAGCATCATTTCTTCCAAAAAAGGAGCATTCAAATGAGCTCGATGTTGATTATATCCCCGATTTTGATTGTTATTGTTCCCTTGGTTATTATTTTGACCCGTTCTGATTATACCCTTGATTAGATCGATTCTGATTCTGATTTTGGGTATTTCTATTTTGATTATTCTGATAAGCGTGATTGTTTCCTTTATTATAACCGTGATTGTTTCCCTGATTTTGATTATTAAATCCTGGTGGTCCGAGGTAATTATTGGAATGTGATTCGATAAAATAGTATATATAAAATATGTTCCAAATATCAAATAGTAATAGTATAGAAAGTTTCCCATTAGATATGAAAATATACTTTAGGAAAAGTAAAAGTTTATCTTCCGAGTGTCGTGTCTCAACGAGAGATTAATTTCAAATCCACGTTAATGTTTAAAAGTATAAAGCTCGAATGTCTTTTAATATTTGGTTTTTTATTAAAACTAATGAAAACTAACTATAAACTAGATTATACTAATTAACAAGCAAGCTAATAAGATGAAAAATATATAATGAAAAATATGCTTGTCAAGTAAAAGTGAATAGATTCTTAAGTGTGAAGTTTTAGGTCTTAATAACGAATTAATATCCGTTTTTTAAATTGTTTCCTCAAAATGTTGGCTTAATATAGAAAACAACTTTTAACAAAATATTAATTACTAGCTTAATGCCTACTTAATCTTACAGCTTTTACTCGTTCGATTAAATAAAACACTAAACTAAATAATTTTTGTAAATTATTAATCACTAATCACTTATTAAATTCCGCACTTAATTCACTATTCACCACTTACTTAACAAACATATACTAATACTACACACTAATCATATTACTCAAATAAGCAAATCTAAACATTATAAACTAAATTTATCTAAACTAAAAGTATTGAAAAAGAAGAGAAAATAGAACCGAATTGAAGAGCCGCAAGTAAACGATAACATCCGATTTAATAAGCTAAAGAAAATAGTCAAATTTTATCTACCTTATTAAACCCTTAAGCTCCTCGCCTCATGAGTAGAATCGTAACCCCAAACAATAAGACATTAGAGTTAAATCACAAAATTAATAATAAACAGTGGCTAAAAGTAACAGAATTCATTTGCATTTTTTATTTCCTAATTGATTCAAACTGGGCTTATAGTGGGCTATAAATCGTGATCTACACACTCCTATTGTTACTCGAATAAGCCAAATCCTAAACACTAAACTACTAGATTTAATATTCAAAAATCCTTTTTAAACTATATGAGATTAATTAAACAAGATGAGATCTAAGCAAATTAATCACAAGCCTAGACAATGAGCACTTCTAAAACACTTTAATAACCGAAATAGCACTAGGAGATGTAATATAATTAAACAAAAACTATGAACATTAAAAAGCTTTAACGGAAGGTAATATGCTCTAATCTAACAAAATAAGCTCTCGATTATTTAAGTGGTCCGCAAGCTTATGTAAATAAGCTGAGTAAACAAGCACTCGTGGCCACTTTTTACGAATCGAATCGAGCTAATAAAAGAAATAAGCAAATCGAATAAGCTCGAAGCTTATCCGAATATTAAGAAAAGAAAAGAGAAAGAAGTGAAATAAGCCGAAGCTTATTAGATACTATAAGCTAAACCTCGATCGATTTAAGCCATTTGAATAGCTTATTTGAAACAAGAAATAAGCTTTTAAGAATAAGCTAAAAGGAAAGTAGGCTTAAGAAAATAAGCCAAAGGAAAAAGAAACTAGAAATAAGCCGAACCAATAAGCAAACAACCATCATCTTCATTTCATTTCAATAAGCCCAAAGTACAACAAGATGATACAAATAAGCTGATAAATAAGCTGGAACAAAGCTTGTACAAGAATCCTAAATAAGCAATTACTCTACTACTACTTTGAAAAATTAAAAATGAAAAGTAAGAAAAGAATAATACAATAGAAAAAGTTGGGTTGAGAATTAAAAATAGGAGAAGTTGGTCATGCGTTGGTATTACGCCTTCCTTAAATAGGCAAATCATTTCCTCATCAAATCCCCATGATTAGCTTAGGGATTGGATCCAATAAATGCCAGCTCATTTAATACCAAATCCACCAATGTGGATTTTCCCTAATCTTTTCTAGGGTTTTGATAAAAGAAAATTAAAAAAACAATTCATCAATGTGATTTTCCCTAATCTTTTCTAGGGTTTTGATAAAAGAAAATTAAATTGAACATAAGCAAAGAAAATATATTAAAATTGAATCGAAACAAAATACCTACAAAAATCAAATAGTTGAATATCACGCTTAAACCTGCAAAATCAATCAAAATATATACAAAATAGTATGCTAATATCAAGAAATATTTTTTTAAAAGAAATAATAGAGAATTAGATGAAAAATATTACCAAAATCGATTTTGGTTCAAAATCGATTTGGATATGTGTAGTAGGAATTGATTTGCAACACAGAAATTTCAAAAGTACAAACCACATAAATTATGTTTATAGATGTGACGAAGCAATAGGATTAGAATAAGCAAGTGATTTTATGTTTTATAGTTGTTACATCAAATTAAAGCATAATAACAAAAGGAAGTAGCTATACATGGAATGTGCACAGAGTGATTCTCATGACCACCGAGCTATGCATTGTCTTTGTTATTGACTGGTGAAAGAAATCCTACCCCGAACCACAATTTACAAAGAATAAAAAAGAAGCCCTATGACTAAAACGATTTATGGAAAGGAATGTCATGAAGAATTTAGAAAATTGAAACATTTTTTCCGGTTTAACGCTGCAATTACTTATGTAATCAATTAAAAGAGGAGATTCCTGCATCACAAATTCATGATTTTCTATCATTCAACATCTACAGCGATCTTTTATAGAAAAAACTATTTAGTCAAGTATTTCATCAGACACTTCATAGGCATGAAATCATAGAAACTTACATTAAGAAAGTGAGTGCACCGTCTATATGAAAAGAGACCTAACAAATTTAGATTGATTATTAAAAAAAACAACACATAATAAACATCGTAACAATGGGATTTACATCAACAACCTAAAAATTAAAAGTTGAATAGATTCAATACTTACCAAATCACTGGCAAATGAAGAACAATTTAATTGCTTTCTCATGTATGAACAAATCACTCAAAGTCAAAGGTTTTGTGCATAGTGTTCTGGTAAAACGCAAATAAATTTGAACAAGAGAATTGGAAATTATCTTATAAATCAATCGAAACAGAATAATGTAATATGAAACTAATAATTAGATACCCTAAATATTATAATAAATTAGTACTTACCAACTCTTCTATATTGACAGCATAAACATCACCGGAACATAGATGAATCAATTAAAATGTTTTCTTGATGATTTTG
Source organism: Tanacetum coccineum (assembly GCA_026074375.1). NCBI lineage: Eukaryota > Viridiplantae > Streptophyta > Magnoliopsida > Asterales > Asteraceae > Tanacetum > Tanacetum coccineum. The sequence goes on along the minus strand of BQNB010020413.1, from coordinate 5,749 downwards.
AAAGGGTATGGCATAGAAAATCATGGAAAAGGTATGGCATAGAAAAACATTTGTGAATTGACTGTTGTACCCTTATTTAATTTTAACTCTATTTTTCTACCCTAATATGACCTGTGGTTTTTATATGTTCCTCATTACGCCGTTATGATAAGTCCTACACCATGAATCCATCACACGTCTGTATCCTTTGACTTTTTTTTGTTTACATACGATTCCATCACATGTTGTATGCATTTGACTTCTTCGTATGATTTATCGTTTGACCTCTTTTCATATCCAAATCAATTGATCAGAGCGTATATAGCATGAAATAACGTATGTGCACGTATCGTATATTCCATTATGCCTCTTTAAATATCCACCATATATTTCAGGAAATGAATGAACTTATGGACTCGTCAAGTTCGATAACTCAAAATGAAGAACTTTATCTTGATAGTTCTACATTCGAATTATGTGACGATTTACTAAAGAGTGTGCGTGCCTTTTATTAAACTAAAGGATATGGACTATCTATTCGCGATTCAAAAAAAGACGAGTATGTCGCTTTGCAATGTGACCGAAGTGGTGCCTATCGAGATGTACGCTCTATTGGAGAAAAATGAAAAAGAAGCACAACATCTCGTTTGATCGAATGCTCCTTCCACGTTGTAGGTAAAAAGGGAACCGATGGTACTTGGGTTTTTAAAATACACAACTTAGAACATAACCATGAGCAATCTAACGATATGTCTGGGTATCCATCATTCCGTCGATTACCAGAAGAGGATGAACACACGGTTAAAAATATGACCATATCTGCAATACCTCCAAGACAGATTATTACATCGTTACGTCAAAAAAGCCCAAATCTTCCAATAAACTCCCGAACTATATACACAGGCTAAAAAATGTAACATACTTTCATCATTAGGGTTTTGAGAAAAGGAGGCATACCTTTATTAAGGATTCAATCGAATAAATTAGTATGAAAACATGGTAGAAGTGGTTTACGATGATATGCATAATATGGTATCTAAACTGAGAACCAAAATGAAAGCAAAAAAGTATGAATGTGATGTAGCTGGATATTGAGAAGAATAAGTGTTTATGTTTGTGTGTGTTTTTATTGCAATTATGGTCCCTATTTATAGGGGATTTACCCAAACTATAGTCAATGGAAATTAATGGGCCCATTAATCTCTTCCATAATTGTAAAAATTAGTGGTTATATGACCAAATTAAATGTAGTCATTTAATGTATTCAAACCTACCACTTGAATATGTTAAAGTTGTTAGAAACATTAATAGTAGAATCTTTTTAAGTTTTTCAATTTCGTAGCTTGTATATTTAGTTTCCAAACCTTGTACAATTTTCAACTTTCAACTTTTCAACATTTAGGCAAATCTCCTTTATAAGGAGTATAGGCGAGTACCCGTGCATAGCACGGAAATTCCTAGCGGCAGACAATATAGACAATTTGCGATATACAATATTGTGTTAAGTGTTTCGTGTAACGTTTAAAATAAAGCGTGAAAATATCCAAATGTAATTGCAAATGGTTTTAACATGCGATAATTCTACGTAAGTAAAAATTCTTAACATGTATCAAAGTGAAACTGAAAATAAAACACTACATCAATGCACGTCACTTGTCACATAAAAATTCTTTTATTTTACATTTGAGGTGTACACTCCTCCTTGACCGAAGGGATGTTTGCTCATGCGAGTGGAACACTCTGTTTTCAAGCCTGTCAGTGTTGTTATTGTTTTTGAGCCGTATGTGTTCATTGTAGGAAGGTATGACCCAGCCTAACTTGATTCTACAATCCTAAATGCAAAATATTATTCTAAAAAGTGCTAATGAAGAAAAAGTTTGTGGGAATGTGTTGATCATCATCCGAAATTTAGATCATGTAAAATAACAATAGAATGATATTATCGATTGTGTTTTTGTGTCATTACATAATATGATCTTATGTCTATTTATAATAGAATATGGCTTGATAAATAAGCTAACCCTAAACCTAATGAACCCAAGCCCACAACTGGGTTAGGGCCATAACCTAATCGTCTAATACTCCCCCGCAGTTTGAACGATCTGGACGGTCAAACTGTAATAAATGTTGAAAGCCGATTTTTTCTTCTTTTTTTTCATCTTCTTTTTTTGTTGTTCGAGCGGAAGTATAATTGTATTTGGCGGCATAGTTGTTTATTACTAGCAGCATCCTTCTTTGCGTGACGATTTTTTTTTACGTCATGGCTTGCTTTGCCTTTAGAAGGGAGCGGCAATTTAATGATCAACTTTTGTTGTCAACGACAATGATCTTCGACAATGAAAACAAATAGATGATGAAGAAGAAAAAAAAGAGTTGATGGATGGCAACTCAACATTTTTTTTGACGGCTTGGGTTTAGGATTTATGAATTGAAAACGAAAAACAAAATCCTAAAAAACATTAAAGCGAGAATAAAGGGAATCCCTCCGAATCACCGACAAGTAGCCGATGACCGGAGGATAGCAATTTTTCTTGAAGGATCTTACCTAGAGCTGTGATACCATGTAAAATAACAATAGAATGATATTATCGATTGTGTTTTTGTGTCATTACATAATATGATCTCATGTCTATTTATAATAGAATATGGTTTGATAAATAAGTTAAACCTAAACCTAATGGACCCAAGCCCACAACTGGGTTTGGGCCATAACCTAATCGTCTAATAGATCACATGTAATTTCTTAGTGAACATCGATATACAAACCAAAGGTAGCTATTTTGACCCGATATGAATACGTTTGATCTTCAGATTCTTTAAATAGCTGTTCATTATGATCATCATTATCCACCTTTTTAGCTTGCATGCTTCTCGATCCATGTCAATAAAATTTCGAATGTCACGGCCCTTCATAAAGCTTTCCCTACACACCAAGAGTACATGTTATTTTAAAAATAGGCGCATCGCATTTTATCCAATTACAAGGGCATGTGCGAATTTCAACGAATGAGTAATTGTTGGGGCATAACCATATTCAAATGCACACAACCATTTCATAAAGTACTAATTAGTTAGCTAACTATTTACACATAAAAAAAACACCTAAAGCATCCTTACGCTTACAAAAAACAATCAAAAGCTACAGAAATTCAGAAAAAAAGGAAGAGAATATATAATCAGAATTAGAGATTGCAATTTTGTCCCGTAAGGTAGCATCACACCATAATAGTAACCTTGACTAATGGAAAAAAAACTCAAGGTTACTATTAAGGTGTGATGCTACCTTAAGAAAACGTCCAATACGATTATCTTTCACATAAGTTGGCACGTCCATAGCTCCTGCAAGCCCATTCAAAAACACCCGTAACTCACCATCAGGACCTGATCAACATATTTCAAGAAAGTTTACATCATGAATCAAATAAAATATGTGAAAATTTTGATCTGTTTATCTACAAAACGATCACAGTGTTTTATTTTTCTCTAGCTAATTATAAAGGTAAACGAATGAAACAGCTAAAAGCGAAACCGGCTAATTAGTTTAATATGTGTTGACATGACATGTGATTGTGTATTTTTGACTCAACTCATTTACTGTGACAAAAGTAATTCTGGACAAAAAGTGTTTCGGGTCAACATATACCAAGCAATTACCCATTTGATCTGTTACAAAACCATTGCGTATTCCGAATTAAAATATACAGTTTACCAAGAAAATTATCTTCTTCATTCTCAGGGTCATAATTCCAAGGGGGAATACCAGTGTTTGGCTGCATCGAAACAGAATCCACCAATAAGTATATGTGTACGTACTGTGTACATGCAAATATAAACCCATAAAAATACTATTAAGCATAAAAAGTAGTATGAAGTGATACAGGGTATAAGAGAGCCTTCGTTGGAGCGGTGATCAACAAAGTATTAGACGACGCGCAGTCTCCATCATGCCATGGAAGATTCGAGTAATCGTTGCGCCATAGATGTCTAAGTTCTTTAATAAACAACGGTTTGTCTCTTTTTCCAAACACTTGAACCCCGTGTCCATGCATTCGTTTTGATCCTAACAAGTGCAAAAGCAACATCGATAACTTCATATAAGCAAAACCATACACAGATGTTATACATAGCAATCAAATAGAGTTAAACTACCCCAAGTGAACAATATCTTGCTTTTCAATTCTCCCACGACATTAGTCAAACCCCATTGCATATTTTGCCTAATAGAAACATATGCATGAAATTCAATAAATATAGGTAATAAAATACGGTTAATAAAACGATTAATTCTTAAAATATAACTATACTAACTCCCTAGCAGAAGACCATATTCCCACTTCAAATCTTTCGATGCAAAACATCAAAAAATCCTCACAGTAAGGCCTCTTGTATACTGCCAGTACATTGAAATTTTAATAATCCCTTTGCTGAAATGATACCCATATCAAATCTTAGCCACCTAATTATAGTCTAACTTTTCATTATACCCTTAATTACCCTTGTCGTTAGATCATTCAATCGCTATCTCAAAAACAGTAAACATTAAATAGTAATTCTGATAGCGAAAAGGTGTTTCTTTATCTCTAAAAATGTGTATTCTTGCAAATGCACACTAATTTTAAGACAAGAAGAATGATGCTTTTTACTCACCTAAAAAATGTCCATACTTGAAATTAGGCTGGCGAGTTTTTGGAATGTCGTATGGCTTGGCTCGATGTGCACGGTGAACGATGATTCCACCAAGAGGAAGCACAAGGAGTTTCTTCTTGCGACCCAGAATACTAAGTTTATCTAATCGAATGCCTTGATGAATTCTCACTTCTTTTTCATTTTCTTGTTTTTCATCGATATAACTATCATCAGATGCAACAGCACTCATAATCATTTTATCTTTCTGTATGGGAACGCTGACTTTTATCCAAGGAAATGGCCACTCAAACAGCTCAAAAACAGCCCCCATTTTAACTGAAAAACAGTAACCAAACACCCCCGAATCTGCACCTGTTTTGACAGAAAGAAAATACAACCAAACACCCTGTAGAGGTCATATATCTCATCATCTACATAGCATGGTAAGATGCATATTCAATGACACAAAGTCTCTACAACTTGGACTAATTTTTTTAATAACGGTATAACTTGGACTAATTGATTTTAAGATAAGTTTGACCGATTACCTCTTTAATAGAAAACACAAAAAAGTATTTGATGTATGTCAAACCAGTACTCTACCTGAAAAATGAGCAAACAACATCAGCTTATGAACAACTGGAAATCTGAAATTCAAATCCAACACTTTTCTCACATAAATAAGCAATAGCAATTTCAGTTTTACTATCTACATCACTATCTGGTTAGAAAAAGGTTTTGCTAAAAAGCAGCATACCTACAGCATTGTATTTACTCCACATTACAATTTAGCTTTGATATAACAAAACCTGACCTTCCATTCAGTTTTTTATCAAAACGGAAGAAAAAAGATGGTGTGTACATATCTAAAGTTTTATATCAACTTGTTTAAGTTTTCCTAAACTATTACAATTAGCACAAACAACATGTGTCTCGCTGCATTCATCCACAGCATCGCACCCAATTTCCTCACTAATTCAGCCGATTGCCACTCTAGTTTGTTGATAGAAATCACTAACAAAACCATTAAATTTCCACACCCAAAAGTCAATTTATTTATCTTTCATCTATGCAGTTATCTCGGTCAGATTTCGAATATCGTTCAAGGACCGAGATTTGAAATATCGGTTATCGCGGTGAGATC
>BQNB010020412.1:0-65525 GCA_026074375.1 Tanacetum coccineum | reverse complement strand
CTTAGATCACAAGCCCAAGACAAAAGTAATTTCTTTTGTTTTCTTTCAACCATAGAACCTAAAAATATAAATGAAGCACTAAAAGATGAAAGTTGGGTAATTGCTATGCAAGAATAATTAAACCAATTCATATCAAATGATGTTTGGGAATTAGTCCTAAATCCTAAGGATATGACCATAATTAGAACTAAATGGGTATTTAGAAATAAGCTTGACGAAAATGGTGTCGTATCTATGAACAAAGATAGGCTAGTTGCCCAAGGATATAATCAACAAGAAGGAATTGATTATGACGAAACTTATGCACCCCTAGCTAGATTAGAATCCATAAGAATATTGTTAGCTTTTGCATGCGCACTAGACTTCAAATTATTTCAAATGGATGTAAAGAGTGCATTCCTTAACAGTTTTATCAATGAGGAGGTTTACGTGGCCAAGGTTATAGAGAGCCAGGTCAAATGTGTTTGCTGGACTATAACCGTTTTCAAACATTGCATTCATACAAAAGGGATTTTCACGGGACATACATATATACACTAGTTGTTGCATTAGTTGATTAGACTAGATGCATTCATGATTGATATACATGTTATGATATAAATGTATATTACTATAAGAGTCTTATATTAAATACTAATATAAGCTATTTTGGATTTTCAGATACAGTCATGTTGGATTCTAAGGATTCCACGATTACATACACGGAGGTATCTAGTTCGTTTGAGGACTTATCATACATTGGATCCCTAGGAGTTGTTGGATCCGAGTACGAGGGACTTTCTTGGATGCTAGATGACCTATATGTGCAGGTCGTTTTACAGACCCCACCATCACCAGACTACGTGCCTGACTCTGAGGAGCCAGAGCAGGCACCACCTCTACCAGACTTTTTTCTAGAGCCGGTTTATCCGAAGTTTATGCCACTAGAGGACGAGGTACTCCCAGCTAAGGAGCAGCCACTGCCTGCTGTTGCCTCACCCACTGCTGATTCACCAGGCTATGTTCCTGAGTCAGATTCTGAGGAGGACCCTGAGGAGGATCCTGCTGATTATCCTGCCAACGGAGGAGACGATAGCGATGATGAGGATGAGTCATCCGATGATGATGAGGATGATTATGTTGATATTGAGGGGATGAGGAGGAGGAGGAGCACCCAGCTCTTGCTGACTCTACAGCTGTTGCTTTACCAGCTATTGATCATGCCCCATCTGCTGAGGAGACTGAGCTGTTTGAGACCGACGAGTTTGCGGCCACACCACTACCACATCCTGCATACCGCGTTACTGCTAGGATGTCGATTCGAGATGAGCCACCTACATCATTTTGGTTTGAGGCAGAGATTGCCAGACTCCTTACCATACCATCACCTCTACCATCACCACTTTCCCTGTGGTCATCACCACAACCTTAGATTCCCTCACCATCACTACTTGTATCACCTCTACCACTACCTGCTAGCCCTACTTTTCCTTTGGGATATAGAGATGCAATGATTTGGGAGAGAGCCGATGCACCATCTACTTCCCATCCACTACCACTACCATCACCTATTGTACTTCCACGTACCAGGGCATCTGTGGCCATGTTGAGAGCTGCTGCACCATCTACCTATATCTTAGTACCTCGATCAGAGGCATCACCATCTAGGACACCACCACTCCTACCTATACCACTACCTACTCCATCACCACCCTTGCTTCCTCCCTCTACTGACCGTAAAGCGAATGTTTATGAGGATTGCTTACCGCCTCAGAAGAGGCTATGCTTTGCCTTTGGTCTGGGATATGAGGTAGGCGAGAGTTCATCTACTCCCACTGCTAGAACTAATGGAGATTTCAGGAGAGACTATGGTTTCATTGTCACCCGGGATGATGAGATTATGCGAGATCCGGAGAGAGATGTTAGTTATGGGATTACCGACACTTGGGATGAGATGCTTGTAAGTATGACAGGGGCACCAACGACTGATGAGATAGAGTTAGGTTGACGGGTGACAGACCCTGTCACGGTTGTGAGACAGGACACAGACGAGATATATAAGAGGTTGGATGATGCACAGACTAAGCGACAGATGGTGACCAGTCGGGTCAACATGTTGGTTAGGGATAGGTGTGCACATGCTCGCATAGCTAGGCTCATAGAGATTGAGGCCAGGATGTCTCGAGAGGCTTGGGGACGGTCTATGGATGTGAGTGACCTCGCATGTACTGAGGTTATGGCATTGCACACTTAGGTGGTAGCATAGCTGTCAAAGATCACAAAGTTGCGAGCAGTAGACTGCAGAAGACAGATACAGTTGACAGAGGCCCTGAAATTAATAAAGACACTACAGACACAGTTGACAGCACTTCAGATTCGACAAGGACCCATTAGGGGTCCAGCACAGCCAGATGCACCGGATGAGGCCGGTAGCAGTTCATAGATCTTGTTATGGATAGCTATTTTGTACAACATACTAAGTATTACGGGTAACTCCCGGCTAGTATGGCTTTTGGTTGTATATATTCTTTTATCTTGTAACCTAATCGTAGTGATCGTTTTGTATCTAAACCATTCATGTATGTTTTCCAATTTATATATGGAATGGTTGTATTATGTCACATTTGTAATCGAATTTATTATGAATGAATGTCGATTTAGCTTATCCATTGTTAATATTCAATTAAGTTGTATATTTCACTGTGTGTTGTGATCTCATTTTACTTATTGTGTATATGTCATGTCATGGTTATGATTTTATGAAATCTAACGGGTATTATATTTTCTTGTGATTTGAAGAAAATGGCACCAAAGAAAAGGACCACGAGGTTAAACCCAGAAACAACAACCACAACCCCCGCCACCACATCTGTCACTAATGCCCAGCTTCAGGCAATGATTGACCAAGGCGTTACTGCCGCTTTGGCAGCACGTGATGCTATCAGAAGCACGAATGGCGAAGACAGCCATAATTCAGGAACGGGTGTTAGAAGAAATGAGCGAGCCACTCGTGAGTGTACTTACCCAGACTTCATGAAGTGCCAACCTCTAAACTTCAAAGGCACAGAAGGAGTTGTCGAATTGACTCAATGGGTTGAGAAAATGGAAACTGTGTTCCGTATAAGCAACTGTTCTGTGGAAAACCAAGTCAAGTTCTCCACTTGTACTCTTCTGGGAAATGCTCTAACGTGGTGGAACTCCCACGTTAGGACTGTTGGTAACGACGTTGCTTATGCCATGACTTGGACAGAACTAAAAAAGAAGATGACTGACAAGTACTGCCCGAGGACCGAGATTAAGAAGCTCGAAGTCGAGCTGTGGGATTTGAAAGTGAAAGGTACCGATGTGATAGGATACAACCAACGTTTTCAGGAATTAGCATTGTTGTGTGTTAGAATGTTTCCTGAAGAATCTGACAAGATTGAGAGATATGTCGGTGGTTTGCCCGACATGATCCACGGAAGTGTAGTAGCATCAAAGCCTAAGACAATGCAAGAGGCAACTGAAATAGCAACCGAACTGATGGATAAGAGAATCCACACTTTTGTTGATCGTCAGACAGAGAATAAGAGAAAGCAAGATAATAACCAACAACAACAACCACAAAACAAGAGGCAGAACACCGGCAGGGCTTATGCTGCAGGGACTAGTGAGAAGAAGCTATATGGGGGATCTAAACCCCTATGCCCTAAGTGCAATTATCACTACGATGGTTCGTGTGCTCCCAAATTCCACAAGTGCAATCGAGTTGGCCATCTGACCCATAATTGCAGGAGTCCTGCTAATGCCAACACTACTAATAACCATTAGGGCACTAGGACATGTCAGAAGCCTACTTGCTATGAATGTGGTACCCAAGGACATTTTAAGAGGGAATGTCCAAAACTGAAGAACAACAACAATCAAGGCAACCCAGCTGGAAATGTCAATGCTCCAGCGAAAGTGTATGCGGTAGGTCATGCAGGGACAAAACTAGACTCCAACGTCATGACGGGTACGTTCCTTCTAAACAACCGCTATGCTTCTATCTTATTCGATACTGGTGCCTATAGGAGTTTTGTGTCTACTGCATTTAGCCGATAAATTGATATCACACCAACTGCATTAGATCACTATTATGACATTTAACTAGCCGACGGGAGAATAATTGGGTTGAACACTATCCTTAGGGGTTGTACATTAAACATCCTGAACCACCCATTCAACATAGACTTAATGCCCATAGAAGTTGGTAGTTTTGACGCTATAATTGGTATGGATTGGTTAGTAAAGTACCAAGGAATCATTGTGTGTGCCGAGAAGATCGTTCGTATCCCCTGGGAAATGAAACTTTAATCGTTCACGATGACGGAAGCAACCGGGGAAATGAGGCTCGTCTGCACATTATCTCGTTCACCAAAACACAAGAATACATGCTGAAAGGATGTCCAGTCTTTTTGGCAAACGTTACTACAAAGGAGACGGAAGACAAGTCAGAGAAGAAGTGACTTGAGGACGTACCGATAGTTCGAGATTTTCCTGATGTATTCCATGAGGACTTGCCGAGTCTTTCTCCGACTCAACAAGTGGAAATTCAAATCGATCTGATACCTGGTGCTACACCTGTAGCACAAGCACCTTATCGATTGGCGCCTTCCAAAATGAAAGCGTTGTCGGAGCAACTGAAAGAACTATCTGAGAAAGGCTTTATAAGACCCAGTTCCTTACCTTGGGGAGCTCCGGTCTTGTTTTTCACAAAGAAGGATGGATCGTTTTGAATGTGCATTAACTATCGGGAACTGAACAAGCTGACAATGAAGAATCGTTATCCACTCCCAAGGATCAACGATTTGTTTGATCAACTAAAAGGATCCAATGTTTATTCTAAGATAGACCTACAATTAGGTTATCACCAGCTTCAAGTACGGGAAGAGGATATTCCAAAAACGGCATTCCAAACTTGATATGGTCATTACGAGTTCCAAGTTATGCCATTTGGCTTGACGAACGCACCAGCGGTATTTATGGACCTCATGAACCGCGTATGCAAGCCATTTTTGGATAAATTTGTGATTGTCTTTATTGACGATATCCTTATCTACTCCAAGAATAAGAAAGAGCATGAAGAACACCTTAAGGCAGTTCTAGAATGGCTTAAGAAAGAGAAGTTGTATGTTAAGTTCCCTAAATGTGAATTTTGGATTCCTAAGGTACAATTTCTTGGCCATATGATTGATAGTCAAGGCATTCACACAGACCCCGCCAAAATCGAATCCATAAAGGATCGGGAATCCCCTAAGACGCCAAAAGAGATTTGCTAATTCTTAGGCCTCGCTGGGTATTATCGAAGATTCATCGAAGGATTTTCAAAGATTGCCAAGTCGATGACCAAGCTTACTCAGAAAGGAGTTAAGTTTGATTGGGGAGACAAGCAAGAAGCCGCCTTCTAGTTATTAAAGTAGAAGTTATGCAGTGCGCCAATTCTGGCTTTACTTGAGGGAAGCGAAGATTTCATGGTCTATTTCGATGCGTCGCATAAGGGATTGGATGTTGTATTAATGCAAAGAGAGAAAGTAATCTCTTATGCATCACGGCAATTAAAAATTCATGAGAAGAACTATACAACTCATGATTTATAACTTAGATTGGTAGTGTTTTCTCTGAAACTTTAGAGACACTATTTGTATGGAACCAAGTGTATGGTGTTCATGAATCACAAGAGTCTACAACACATTCTTAATCAAAAGGAGCTAAATATGAGGCAACGTCGTTGGTTAGAACTACTTAGTGTTTATGATTGTAAGATCCGTAACCACCTGGGGAAAGCAAATGTTGTTGCTGATGCTTTGAGCAGGAAGGAGAAGAGTAAACCATTAAGAGTTCGAGTCTTAGTGATGACTATTGGCTTGGATCTTCCTAAACAAATCCTGAATGCTTAGACTGAAGCATGAAGACCAAAGAACATCAAGGACGAACATGTTGGAGGTATGTTGATTGAAAATTCTAAGGATCCAGAGAAACTTAGAACGGAAAAGTTGCCCCCGTGCAGATGGAACTCTATGCTTCAATGGCAAGAGTTGGTTGCCATGCTATGGTGATTTGAGGACCGTGATCATGCACGAGTCCCAAAAGTTAAAATACTCTATTCATCCGGGTTCTGAAAAAATGTATCTGGACATGAAGAAGCTATATTGGTGGGCCAATATGATGGCCAACATCGCCAACTATGTTAGCAAATGTCTGACATGTGCTAAAGTTAAGGCCGAACACCAAAGGCCATCAGGATTGTTGGTACAACCCGATATACCTCAATGGAAGTGGGACAATATCACTATGGATTTTATCACGAAGCTTCCCAAGGCGTTACAAGGCTATGACACTATTTGGGTGATTGTCGAATGACTTACTAAGTCTGCAATCTTTATACCCATGAGGGAAACTGATCGCATGGAGAAACTGGCAAGAATGTACCTAAAGGAAGTGGCCACAAGGTATGGAATCCCTGTCTCTATCATTTGTGATCGCGACCCGAGGTTCGCATCGAATTTTTGGAGGTCACTTCAGAAGGCTTTGGGTACTAACTTAGATATGAGTACTGCGTACCATCCACAAACTGACGGGCATAGCAAGAGAACTATCCAAACTCTCGAGGATATGCTACGTGCTTGTGTGATCGACTTAGGAAAGGGTTGGGTTAACCATTTGTCGTTGGTCGAGTTCTCATATAACAACAGCTATCACGCTAGCATCAAGGCTGCACCATTTGAAGTACTTTACGGTTAAAAGTGTCGTTCACCTGTGTATTGGGCCGAGGTTGGACAAGTGTAACTCACTGGTCCGGAATTAGTTCAAGAAACAACAGAGAAGATCATCCAGATCAAGCAAAGGATGCAAGTCACCCGTGATAGGCAAAAGAGTTACGCCGATTTAAAGCGTAAGCCGATGGAATTCTAAGTTGGGGATAAAGTTATGCTTAAAGTTTTGACTTGGAAAGGGGTTGTACGTTTTGGAAAACGGGGGAAGTTGAACCCTAGGTATGTTGGACCGTTCAAGGTGTTAGAAAAGGTTGGATCCATTGCATACACGCTTGAGATTCCTGAAGAGCTGAATAGAGTTCACAATACGTTTCATGTATCCAACTTGAAAAATTGCTATGCCGATGAACCATTAGCCGTTTCGTTGGATGGACTTCTGTAACACCCCCAAAAATGTGTCGCAACGGAAATGTGTCCAGGGGCGTTACTTCATAATACACAGCGCTAGATACAAGAGAACGACCTCCAAATGTGTCGTTTGAAAAGTAAACTCGTTGATTTCCTTGAAATTGATATAACATTTGTCCCATTATTGCATCACAATGAAAAGCTCGAAAACAACCCAACGAGGTTTGATCATTTGTATGTAAGTAGAAATCCATAAATGAAATCTTGTCAATTTTAGACTCTAGTGCACATCAAGTAGGCCAAGCATCTAATTCACTTGAGAAAAACATGCTTAAAAAGTATCAACATAAAGTTGGTGAGTTCATAGGTTTTTGTAAATACAAATGTTGAACCAAAGTTCTGTAAAGTATGTATGACCATTTAAATCCTTAAATGTCCTTCCAAAATGCATGTATGAATGTCATAAATCAAAGAGTTGTAAAATATGCCGGACCATTTCAATCCCCAAATAGTCACAAAAATGTACGTATGAAAATTGGACCGCAATTGTTCAAAGTATGTATTGCCACTTTATTCAAGGCAACATAATTGTTCATGTGTGTATCAAACCATGATTACCATAACTCTAAGTTCATGAAACTATGACGTAGACTTGTATGTATGCCACTTTATTCAAGGCACAGTAAGAGTGTACCTATCGTAGGTGTTCCCTCTAAGAACACCCGGGCATTAATGAAAATAATATGTACCCATCATAGGTGTCCCCTCCAAGAACCCCCAGGCATTTCTGAAAATGTTCATGTGTATGTAATTGTTGGCCCTGAAGACTCAACCAATCGTGCTCCGACATGTTATAACGTTCGTTTGCCCAGTGATAGCTAATCACCCAAACGGGGGTTGTCAATCCCGAATAGATCTATTTCATAACATTCGCGCTCACCCTCTAAGTGATTAAAGTTCATGCAACCTAATCTAATTCGTAATCATTTCCAAAGTAAAGTATGTATTCGCGACCAAAAATGAATTCAATTAATGTATCCCATAGCGAGCTATGCAAATAAGTATGTAAAGCAATTTGTAATCAACCATGTAAACGCATTTGTAAACAAGCATGTTCTCACCCCAAAAATATATGTAAAACCAGTAAAACATGGGGCTATAAACTCACCTTGATGATGAAGGACGATTTGCAGAGATGCACATATTAAGCACAACACAAACGGAAACCGGAACGGCTTGACCAAGAAGATGCAGTTTATCTTAACGGCTATGACCCACTAGCCTAGGATAATGTATTTGGATTTCCCGATGAATGGTTACATCAACGCGACACGTTGATAAAGATTTAGATTTCCAAGTTGTAATAGTTTGGTGGTTGGTTAAATAAAATGAATCGAAAAGTAAACACAAAGTATGTAATATACTCCGTATATATTACATATGAAAAATAAACAAGTATATAATTCATACCGTGAATTATATAACAAAGGAAACCAATTAATTAAAATAACTGAGGTATATAATACTTTGCAAGTATTATATAAGAAACGTGAGAAAATAATTGAAACAAAACATTTCGACACGTGTTCGGAAATCACCAATTTAATTAATAAAGAGTTCCGGCATAAATGTAAACACACGTTTTGAAGTTACAAATTATGTTAAACGATGCTTGTAAAGTTTTTACAAAAGTTATGATTTTACCTTCTAGTCAAGAATTTATAAAATAATATTTTATAAATTAATCTTTCGTCTTATTGACGGATCGTAGCTAAAATTGTTGTCTCATTTGTAAAATTTTAGTTTTTGTTTGTTGTCGGGTTATTGTATAGTTATAATTTAATATATCTTTAAAATATAACTTAGTCCCCTTTACCGGGTTTCTATAATAACAGTAGTTTTAGTAAAACATTACTAAATATAGAAATTTATATAAATTTCGTTATGACCTTTCCGTTTATATAACGTTTTCCATATTCATAAAACCTAATGTTTTTCCACTTTTTAAACAACTCGCATGTTTCAAATATAAATATATATATATATATATATATGAGATCAAATAGGAAACGATATAATAAATAATATATTTATTTAACCATTTTAACAACCATTTAATCCGGTTTTTATAATATAAAATTTTACGATATATTTATGGTTGATTTTTACCATCAAATGCACCCTTGTTGCTAAACCAAACACCCCTAACTGCACAACCAAACGCCCCTAACTGCATAACCAAACGCACCCTTTCGGTGTTTCTGTTAACCCAAACACACCCCTTGGGTGTTTCCTGCAATCTCAAACGCACCCTTACGTATTTCTATATCAACCAAACGCACCCTTAGTTTGAAACTGTCTAACCAAACACGCCCTTGTGTCTCTTTCTTAAACCAAACACACCCTTATGGTGTTAAACCCGTATCCAAACGCACCCTTTGTGGTGCCTGTTAACCCAAACAGCCCTTATGGCTGTTAACCCAAACCAAACGCACCCTGCTGGTGCGATCTAAACCAACCAAACGCACCCTAGTGTGGTTATAACAACCAAGAATGAACACCCCTAATATGATATAACTAGATCCAAACGTACCCATATCTGCTGCTCTAAACCCAATGCACCCTATGTCGCTAAACACAAAACCAATACACCCTTGTTGGTTGTGAACGAAGCCAAACGAACCCTTAGTGGTTGTTTGAACAAAACCGACACACCCTTGTTGTGTTTACATAAACCAAACGCACCCTAGTCGGTGCAAAAACCAAAACGCACCCCTTTGGGTGTTGTTTATAACAAACCAACGCACCCTTTTAGGGCTGCCATAACCCAACGCACCCTTATTGGTGCTGCTGCTGCGATGGTGGCGGTGATAGGGTGATGGGGCTGTGGTGGTGTTGTAGCAGTGGTGGTGGTGGATCTGTGGTAATGGTGTAGGCGGCGGTGGATGGTGTCGGATGAAGTGGAGAGAGGGGTGGGGTGGCTGTGGTGCGTGGCGGAGTGATGCCCCACCCAAATCCCCCCCACCACCCCCCAACCTACCCCACCTAACAATACCCCCAACACCCTCCACAACACACCAAAACAAATCCCACTCCAGCACCACACCCACACACTGACACAAACATCCACCCAAAATTCTCCAAGCCATCATACCCAATCCACAGCGCCACCCCCGCAACCCCGCCACCTCCCCACAACCCCCACCCCCCCCACATCCCCAACCCCCTCCCCCAACCTCATCATCCAACACACTCCCCCCCACCCCCATCAACACCCCCCCAACCACTCATACCGCCTACCCGAACTCCGCCAACCCAACATCCACACCCCACAACATCTAAAACTCACCCCCCCGACACACCCATCCGCCACCACCAACCGCCGCCACCAACAACCCTACACACCACCACATCCCCCGCCCAAACCCATCCCAACCTCCCGCTCCCCACCACCACACGACGTAGACCGCGCCCGCCAAGAACCTCACAGCAGGACCACACCCCCGACTCCCCCCCCCCCCCCAAACCCCCCACACCTACCCCCTCCTGAGCCCAACCACACCACCCCCCACTCTCCAGGCACCGTAGACCCCACCTTAAACTCCCTCCCCAAACACCCCCCATCCCGACCAAACCTCACCCCCCATTCCCCCTTGGCCCTCACCCACAACCCCGCCCCCTCCCCCCCCGGAACCTCCCCCCCATACCCACCTTCCCCCCCCCCCCCCCCTCCCACCCCCACTCCACCAACCCCACACCCCCATACCCCCCCCTCCACACCACACCCCCCCAGCCCCACCGCCCCTCCCCATAAACAACCCCAATCAAACATCCACCCCCACCCTGACACCTACCACTTCACCCTTACCCCTCCAACAGCACCCCCACCCCCCCGCCCACCCCCCCACAACCCCCCCTCGCACCATCGCCCCCTACCACCCCAACCCCCCCGTCCATACCCCCCGACCTCCATACCCCCCCCCCCCCCACACCCCCCCCCCCCCCCCCCCCGGCCCACCCCCCCCCCCCCCACTCCCCCCCACTTCCCCCTGACCACCGTCACCCGCACACCCCCAAACCCCAATAACCAGCTCACCCCAAAACCCATCCCCCCCGCCCTATACCGCCACCCCTCCACCCACATCCGTGGCGATGTATACCCCGCCCCACCACCCATCCACACCAGCCACACCCCCACAAACCAACCCCCCAACACCCCCGCACCTTCCCTCCCCCACCCACATTCCCTACACCACAGCCCACCCCCCCCAACCTAATCCCTCGACCCAACCCCCTCCTCTACATAGCCAGCATGCCCCCCCCTCCACCACCTAAACCTCCACTTCTACATCAAAAATCCACACACCAACACCACTAGCAATATCAAAACCACGCCTCCATCCAAAACTAAACAGCCCACCCCCCCCCCCCACCCCAACCCCACCCCCACCACACGCCCCAACCACCCTACTTCCACTCCCTACCCCAACCCCCCCACCCCCCCCAACGCGCTCCACTCCCCACCCCCCCCCCCCCCCCCAAACCAATCCCTCCCCTCACACACAAAATATAACCCCAGCACCACCTCCGCCATCTCCCCACCCCCACCCACCACAACCCATACCTAGCCCCCCCCCCCACCTCCAACAACCACGCAACCACGACCACACCTTCCCATCCACACCAAATCCCCCCCCCATCAGGTCCACCACACAAGAAGCCCAATTCGCCCATACACAATCCAAAATGTCCACAAACTACAGATAAATAAGTCAGATAACAAACCCACAACCAAAAGCACCCCCCCACATAAATATTCAACCACAGGGCCACACCAAAAATATCCACAATCCATAACTAAGAAGCAAGCCACAATCAACAAACCCACAAGAACAAAAATGAAATCCACAAAGCCAAAAAAAAAAAAAAAAATAAAATAACAAAAGGCACCACAAACACTACAGCAACCACACATACAAACCAACAAGTAACAGCCCCCGGCCATAGACCCACAACGTAAAACAAAGGTTCACATACCCCACTAACACCACAGACACACCTACATACATGCAGAAAACACAAACCCAATCAACAATTTATGAAAAATAAACATAAACTAAAACCCAACAACCATCCCAATCGAGCGCACCCCCCCCCCCCCCCCCCCACCCCCCCCCCGAAAACGAAACATACACGCACAAAAAACAAACCAAGACAAAAACCCAAAAACCCAACGGTAACACACATACTCACCTGAACAAACCAAACAACAACAATAAATCCACACTCCACAAGACGCAACAAAACCCACAATCAACACTCCACCTACTAAACAAATACCCCACACGACACAAAAATACCTTACCAAAAAAATCAAACCACAAAATCAGCCATCGTATCTTTGGGAGGTTCAACAAGATTCGGAGGAACTTGTTGTTGTTGTTGTTGTTGTTGTTGTAGACGACGAGCTTTAGAACGAGTGCGCATGCACTAAAATAGAGAACAAGAAGAGTATTTTTGGTTTTTTCAGTTTATTCACAATCTATTTTAAACGGACAGGAACCTAAAACTAGACAACTTGAACCCAAATAGTCTACTTACTTCACGGTAGCTCTCAAAATGATAAACGCACAGGTGAGCGGAGGAGTAGGAATAGCGCGAAGCTTATTTCTCCTTTTGGGTCGTAGTTCCTAGGAACAACCCTCCTTATACCCACTTTGTAGTTTGTTTAACTTTTCAAGGTGAGCCGTATATCGTAAGAGACACAAATGGCAAGTTTTTGAATCTTTTGTTCGAGTTGGGAACCAATAAGTTCACCGGAAGTTATTATGATAATACCTCAATTGAGAATATTATATTTTGGTATTTTTACCAATTTGTGAATTTTATTTCTTTTTATGGAAAATGTTTTTATATTTTTGGTTTTTCTTTTGTTTTTATATGATAATTATACTAATAAAAGAAATTGAAAAATATTTTTGTACTTTTTATGTTTTTATAGAAGAAAATATGCACAGATGTAAACACAAATTGTCAAAAGTAACGAAATTCGTTTCAAAGCCTCCCCGGCAACGGCGCCAAAATTTGACTCGCGCAAACTCACCCCTCTTTTTATGTATCAATAAGTAAATATAAATATAAATACACAACAAGGATCAGAATCCGCGAGAGCAATAAAACCGGAAGCAGTATAGAGTGTTCCCGGGTCGTTATGTCCCAACGAGGCTAAAATGGAAAATCGAGAGACGATTGATGATTGGTGTTTGAATGTAACAAGGAATGATTGGGAATTAATACTGAAAGCAAATGCACATAAAAATTAAACAAAGAACATAAGCTGGAACAAGAATCAAAGCTAGCAAAGGCAAAAACACTTAAAACTTTTACACTAAGGCACAAATAAGCTCAAATAAACTTAAGACAAATCAAATAAGCTAAACTAACTCTAAATAAGCAAATACAAAAAGCAATTAAGCTAAATTAAACAAGATAAACACAACAGTACTAACAACAGTACTAACAGTATTAACTACCAGTACTAACTTGGAGTTAGTACTGCTAGCTTTAAGTTAGTACTGTTAGCTTAAGGTTAGTACTGCTAGGCTAACAAAACACAAAGAAACAATAAATAAGCAAACAAGCTAAAACAGAAGTTCACCTAACCTTAATAAGCACTTAGTAATAAGAATAAGCAACTAGAATGAACTAAAAATGACAAATAAGCTAAAAAGCTACAAACTGATACATTATTAAAAATACTTTAAAAAGGAAAACAAGCTTAAATAAGCAAACAGCAAAGGAAAATGGTTTAATCTACTCTAAAAAGCTAAGGAAATCTTCTTGGACAATAAACAACACAAACACGAAACACGGGTGATAGAAAAGACAAGCTATCTCACACAACAAACAACACTTATTCATACAATTACAACTACGGATAAGCATGGGTTGCCTCCCACGAAGCGCTTGTTTAAGGTCGCTATGCTTGACCTTATCCCCCATACTAGAGCTTTGTCAAGGAGGATAAAAGTGGACTTGACGAACACCCAAGATAGGAATGTTGTCAGCAGGAATCAACATCGAGCTTTTATGATGAAAAAGCTTGGAAGCTTTACAGCCTCGATGTGATGAAGACGGAGATTTCTCCTTTGGCAAATTATTAGGCACATGAACGGGGATGTCTTCCACCGCATCAATGGTTGAATCTCCCAAATCGGGATAAGATCAACATGAAATGATTCCGAAACACGGGAGTAGAAAGTAGAATTATCGTATTTCGAGTCAAAATCATTCACATCACAATAACCCGGTGGTATGTGAGTCATCAGGACAAGAAAATTGTCGATCTCTTCAAAAGAGAGTTACTATACCTCAACGAGGATAGGAAGATGGAGAGAGAGACTCAATAGAATAGGGGGGGGGGGGGGCGGAGGGGGGGGGGGGGGAGGGGGGGGGGGGTGTTTTTTTTTTTTATTTTTTTTTTATATAATTGTATGAAATTCTTCCGGAGGGCGGGGAGATGAATTGTCATATAACAATCCTTCAACAAACCAAATTTTTTTCTCCGGATCAAAACTGGCTTTATCAATTCCCGGTGGAATTGAATCGAGGAAGATGAGTTCACCGGCGAACTCATCGAGAAGAGAATCGATCTTTGGAGAAGAATCAATTGAAATGTCTCGATTTAGCATAGATTCTAAAAGATCGGATTCGGCATCAAAAGGATCAATTCCCGGTGGAATTGAATTGATGCTATCAAACACCTCATCATCAATTTGATCTACCTTAGTGGAGACGATTTCATCATCAAGATCAAAAAAAAGATTAGAGAAAATTTTGAAATTTTTCATTGGAGTGTCCTTTTTAGAAAATGACTCGTCATCACTATTGGTGGAATCATCATTAGCGTCAAAAAGAGGGTTCGAGAAAGTGATGGAATCATCACACAAGGGCATATCACACTCACCGTCGGATAACTCCTCAGACTCAATTGGGGTTGGGACAAGGTCCTCGACACTAGAGCTATTAATGAATTCGTCCGATTCGTTTCCGAAATAATGTCAAGATCATCGTCCCCATATATGAAGAGTCCTGTGACAGGTGAGTCGGGTGTGACTGAGCGTAGAACATGTCATGAGATATTTTTGTGCAAAAGAATACTCATCGTCATCATCATCATAAGACGAGGTAGGCAAATTCCAACTTGGATGATTAATAAATTCTGCCAACTCCTCGTTTATACTTTGCAAATCTTGAAGAAGTTTGCTAAGCAATTCTTGTGCCTCCTCGGATTGAGCATGCTTAATTTTAAAAAAATTATCCCACGCTTGCATTAAAACCTTTGGTGTTTTCTGAAAAGAAATACGATTAAAATATCTTTAAAGCCTTTCTATTGATACATAAGGTCTTCTCGGCTTTGGCTAAGCTTCCATGCTCGAATCATGAGGAGGTTGATGAATGACTGGGAACTGCGGCGGGGGCTCAATTTGGTCAAAACCGGAATTTATCGGTTGGCATTGAAAAGTCTCGTGAGGACCCCCGCAGTTGGATGAATTTTGTGGAAAATTAAAGTCTTGATTGTAACATGGGTCCTGATTGTAAACAAACGGAACCTGTGATTGGCAATCGTAACCAAAATGAGCATCATTTTCCGTCAAAAACACACAAGTATACGTCACTGCCTGGGGTGTGGAGGGTGGTCCAGAAAAATTTTGAGGGATCATTGAAAGAAGACAGCATAAGAACGAAATGTTTCCAGAATTGGCAAAACGAACAAAATTCATCATTGAGATGTATCCACACCTCGCACAAGTACAATTGGGCAGCGAAAATATACCCACAGACTTCCACAATCATGACACACGATTGACGACATTAGAATTAAACAATTAGAGGGTTAAAAAAAAGAATTAAACGGAATAGAAGAAAAAGAAGATTGTTTTTTCATTTTTGGAGTTTTTAATTTTTTTGATTTTTCAATTTTTATGATAAACGGACAAGAACCTAAAACTAGACAACTTGAACCAAATAGTCAAAATACTTCACGGTAGCTCCCAATTCGAAAAACGCACAAGCGAGCGGAGGAGAGTGATAGCGCGAAGCTTATATCTCCTTTCGGGTCGTAGTTCCTTGGAACAACCCTCCTTATACCCACCGTCTAGTTTGTTAATCGAATCGAGGTGAGCCGTACCGTCTGTAAATGGATACAAATTCGGTAAGTCCCATTAAATCTATGTTTCGAGTGGGACTCACTAGTTTCACCGGAAATTAATGATAAGACCTTCAATTGAGAATATAAAAATTGGTTTTTACCAATTTATGTATTTTATTTCTTGCTTATGGAATTTTTTTTTGTTGTTGTTGTTTTTAGATGATAATTATACTAATAAAAGAAAGTGAAAAATATTTTTGTACTTTTTATATTTTTGTAGAAGAAAAATATTCACAAAATATAAAATACAAGGTTGTCAATACGTACGATATTCTTTTTCACCTCCCCGGCAGCGGCCCAAAAATTGACTCGCAGCAAACAACCCCTCTTTTTATGTATCAAAAGTAAATAAATCATAAATACACGAACAAAGGATCAGAATTCTTACTCGCGAGCACAAGAAAACCGCGAAGCCGCAGTATAGAGTGTTCCCAGGGTCTATATGAGTCCCAACGAGGCAGAAATGTGATTATCGAAGGAACGATTGATGATTGGTGTTTTGAAATGTAACAAGGCATGTAATGAATTAATACTGAAAAGCAAAAGCATCAATAAAAAATTAAACAAGAACATAAACTAGAATAAGCATAAAAGCTTAGAAATAGCAAAAGCACTTAAAACTTTTACGCAAAGGCACAAATAAGCTCTAATTAGCTTAAGACAGACACATAAGATAATCTAAATCAAAATAAGCAAATTAAGCATGCAATTAAGCTAAATTAAACAAGAGAAACACAACAGTACTAACAACAGTACTACCAGTACTAACTACCAGTACTAACTTAAAGTTAGTACTGCTAGTTATAAGTTAGTACTGTTAAGCTAAGGTTAGTACTGTTAGCCTTAACAAAACACAATTAAACAGGAAATAAGCAAATAAGCTAAAACAGGAGGTTCCCCTACCCAACAATAAACCACTTAAGCATAAGAATAAGCAACCAGAATGGACTAAATGATAAATAAAGCTAGAAAAGCTAAAACTGATTAACTCTAAAAATTATTTTGAAAAGACAAATAAGTTCTATTGGAAAACAGTACACCTAAAACAAAGCTTAATCTAACTTTAAAAAGCTAAGAAATCTCAACACGCTGAAATAATACAGCTGATAAGCTAAAGTTTGAACAACCATACTAACAGATAAGACTAACAGTACTAACTTGGAGTCAGTACTGGAAGTGTTAATTAGTGCTGTTACCAAAAAGTGAACTTCCAGTACTAACTTAGAGTAGTACTGGGCTAGTGTGAAGTTAGTACTTCGTCCTAAAATTGAACTAGCATTACTAACATGAGTTTAGTAACTGCTTGTTCCAAACAGCCTTTAACATTTCCAAAAATCATTTTTATTTCAAATTATTAAAAACAGTTTATCAAATAACAAA
This sequence comes from Tanacetum coccineum, assembly GCA_026074375.1. Lineage (NCBI taxonomy): Eukaryota > Viridiplantae > Streptophyta > Magnoliopsida > Asterales > Asteraceae > Tanacetum > Tanacetum coccineum. The sequence goes on along the minus strand of BQNB010020412.1, from coordinate 47,813 downwards.
GTAAAACACTTATAAGCAATTTTCAATCCATAATAAGCACTTAAATAATCATGAATTAGTCTAGCAGTATAAACTTAAAACCAACAGTTGTATTAAATAAACTAGCAATTCAGCAATAGACAAGTAAAGTAAGAAATAGAGAGACTTACTGACACCCTTGCTCAAACAGGTCAAACAATGAATCTACAAGCTCTAGCTTGCATAGAACAAGCTAGGTGAAGTCTATACAATAAGCCCATCCAAAACTGGCTTAGTCATCCATAACAAAAAGCTGAGGTATATTTGAAGAGTGATTGGTGGATATTCTCTAACTACTTAACCTTTATGTGTTCACCTTAGTTAAAACAGTTTGTAAACAAGCTGTATTGAGAGCTTTTGAACATAAAACAACTCAATTCAGAACACACCACTTAGGGGTTATAAAATGACTTTAAAAACTTAAACTTGCATTAAAATTTGAAAGTGTTACAAGCTGAAAGTAAAAACTGTAAATAACTGAAAATAAGCTAAGTTAAATTAAAAACTAAAAACTTAACTCCTTAAGATACCACAAAGGCTTACAAAAGGCTCTATTTATAGCCGAAGTCTTGGACTTGTAGCTTGTGCTTCTTTGGAGAGATAAAACCAAGTGTGCTAGTTGTGTGAGGTGAATCTAGAGCAAATCCCAGCCTTTGATTTCTTTTGAGCTTCTTTGGAGACAATCTCAGCCATCGAAGTGCTTTGGGAATGGAGAGGGATTGCCAACATGGACTTTATAAAGCTGGGGGGAAAAAGTAGGGTGGATGAAATGATTTGGTAGGATGTTGAGTGATTTTGCAGGAGAAGTATGGGAGCAAAACAGGATGCGGGCTGGTTTTGGTATTGGCGGGAGAAAAGTTTTATACAAGTTGGGTTGTGACAGAGAGAGGTTGAAGATGATTAAGGGAATGTTTGGTTTGTGTACAAGAAAAGCCCCTCCACATCTTTCTTCTATAAATGAAGTTTCCCAAATTGGCATAATCAGCCCCCGTGGTTTATATTTAAAAGGATAAAGGACATTATTGCTTTTGGCAGTTTTGGCCCTTAGGCTTATATCTTTAATGATTTTGCAAATTCAGCCCCTGTCTTTGTTTCCTTAATAATATAACTTAGGGGTTTGGCATTTTTGACCCCTCAAGTTATATTTTTCTTTGCTTTTTCTTCTCGGAGTTGACTTGACTTTGATTTGGCTTCGTCTTCACACACTTTTCCATCTTTCCATGTCCGCTCGTGTTCCGGTTTTTGACGCTTTTTGTTTGAGGTTATTTTGAACTTTTTGTGAGAATATCCGGTCCTGCACACACATTAGCCAAAACAAGCATATATTTGGCTTTTTGAGTCCGTATTTGTTGTTTAGCTCGTTTTTAAAGGTTAAGTTATGTGTAATTAAGGCAATACCAGAGGTATAAAAAGTAGTGAGGTATAAAAGTAGTAGAAACAAAACTATAGTCAGCACCAGAGTCAAATAAGGTAGTGGCAAAATGATTGTTCAAAGTAAACATACCCGTCATAATGTTCGGATCCTGGCGAGCTTCCTTTGCTCCCAACATGAATGCCCTACCCCTAGCCTGGTTCCCTTGGTTTCCACAACCCTAACCCCCATTATTAGCAGCAACTTAATTTCGACGATTTTCTTCCGGGCCTCGTGCCCTATTCAATCTAGGACAAGCTGGCCTAACATGGTCGGTACTACCACACTCATAACATGCCTTAACAGTCAGGATTCTAGCATTGACATAATTCACATTCCTCGGCACACCCCTACAATCCCTTGCCAAATGACCCGAGCGGTTATAGTTGAAGCATATGCGACAAGGTCCACCGGACGCATGGTAGGAGTTGCAGGTGGTACACTTGGACCAAGTACCCGTATTCTCTCTTCTTACAGGGTTTACAGTGGCAGCAAAAACATTTCCAGTCTTAGTCCTCTTATTATCATCCCTTCCACTCCTATCCTTGCTAGGTTCCCCCATATTTCCTCTTTTCTCAACCTTCTTAATTGATCCATTTCTCACAGCCTCATCAGTCAGTGCACTAGAAATCTACACTGCCTTTTGCATAGTCTTTGGCTCCGTTGCTGCCACCATCCCGCGGATTTATAGAGCAAGGCCATACACATACCTCTTAATCATCCTACTCTCAGGAGTTACCAAATGTGGAACTAACCTAGCCAACTCATGAAACCTATCAGTATACGCAGCATGGCCAGCCCCGACCATGGCGTGATTCCACAACTCAGATTCCAACTTTTGCATCTCATGACTAGGACAAAACTCTTGTATCATCATAAACTTAAAGTCATTCCATGACATACTAACAGCAACTTCCCGGCTTAGCGTGCGGATCTGAGAGTTCCACCACGTTAAAGCCTTACCCACAAATGAACCAGCAGTGTATTTCACTTTTTGGTCAATACTACAACCACTCATATCATGCACATACTCCATTTTCTCAATCCAACGAGTAAGAACTACAACACCTCCCTTACCATCATATTCCTTAGGGTTACAAGCTAAGAACTCCTTATATGAACAACCTACCAGGTTTGCCATTCCACTATCACATTCCAACATCTCCTGAACGTTCTTATTAACCACATTACTATTCTGATTTCCAACATTTCCTCGGTTACTAACCTTAGCCAACATGGCGGGTAAGAGGTTCTGTAATTGCTGGGTAATGATCGTCAAGAAGTCGGGTGCATCCCCATTGGCTCGCCTTTTACATTCCCTATTAACTCCTTCACACACCCATTAGCTCCTATTCCTTGGTCATTTCCTTAACCATTCAAATCATCAGCACGCTCATCATTTCCTTCCTAGGTCTTCTACCCTTGCACCTCTACCAACCAGTTTACCCGTCCCCCTCCTAATGATTCGGCAGTATGCGACCAGTAACTTTATGGTATCCTTATTCTGGCGGCATTATCTATACGAGTGGATAACATAGGCAGACGTTAGAGTAATGGGAAGAATCGCACACACATATATAATATATATGTAAATATATATATATATATATATATATATATATATATATATATAGAATATCTAACTATATATATATATATATATATATACAGATATACACATAACACCACCCTACGGTGTCAACATCGATTTGTGTGAACAACATTACTAAGTATGAGTGAGTTGTGATACGCTTATAACTACGTTGGCCACCGTACTTATATTCGCATCCTTTCCCATTCATATTCAATATTGAGCCCACCCATTTCAATGACTGACATAACTAAGGCACCAAGCCGCGAACACACAAAGGCACACAGAAGCGGAACACCGCGCACATAGATCCTATACGCAACTAAACGACGGATCTTAGGTTATAGTCTAGGCCAAACCACCTAGTTCTCTATAACCTTGGCTCTGATTACCAATCTGTCACACCCCGACAATGGCGGAAACTCAGGAATGCAACATAATGATCAATCATAACACAAGATACAAAATAGAGAAAACTACATTGCATAAACTCCAAGTGCTATGAAGACCATCAACCTTGAACAAACTCAAGTGATGTCCCAAATCGCAACTAAAATCCAAAATCTCTTACAATTATTCATATGCCCACACAGGGGACCATAATCCAAAACATCCAAATACTAGAATCAAACAACAAGCATGCAAGACTTCAAACGAAATTCCACACGGGATACTTCTAAGTCTGCTATCAATCACCAAACTACTCTTCTTTCACTTCACCTGAAAATGATACTCGAAAACGTCAACAATAATGTTGGTGAGCTCGTAGGTTTGACCTTAAACCCAAAAGTTGTGCCTAATTATTTCACATATGGACAATAGTGCTATATGACAGTGAATATATGCAAACAACCTTAGCATCACCGCTAATCAATAACCATATGTCACTTACGCACCTAAAGGGCCTACCAGCTGGAGCACTAAAATTAGGGCAGGACCACACACAAACCTGGGTAGGCGTACCCATCTGCTCCAATAATCACACAAATACTGGGTAGGCGTACCCATCCGATCTAATAATCTCACAAACACTGGGTAGGCGTACCCATCCGATCCAAACAATCATACATCACATAATATTCACATAGCAGTCATAAGCACATAACTTGTCCCAAAAACAAAACCACATTTCGCACAGATCAATTCAAAACATTTCAAAACACATTTGAGTATCATTTTCCCCCAACGGAAAAACAGTAAAAAGTGGGGCTACGAGAACTCACCTCAAGCAAGTCTTTAGCAACCAACTCTTAATCACACAAGCAAATGCAACGACGCCCGCACACGACCTAGTCCAGTTAATGTCCCAATTTAATCATCCAATTCCAAAACAATCTTCACGTTTGATGCATAGAGTTTAGACGCGTTGTACAATTACCCAAAACAATTTAGTACTTAACTACACAATCATATCAGTCTCATTCCTCGATAATACATACTTAAACTATTTAGCGTAAATAGATAAGTAATATAATAAATATTAATTATAAATATATCTCGACAAAGGAGAGGTGGGGGAGGGGGTTCCATTCCGAAAACCCTTAGCCATACAAAATAATCATAATTTGAAAATGAAACGTTTACTCATAATAAACATATTTGAGAAGTTTCGAGAAAAATTATATTGTTTTTTTTTTTTTTGGTTTCCCCCCCTTTTAGTGAATTTATTAAATAAATAAAATAATTAAATATTATTTTATTATTTAAAATCAAAAATCTTGTTTTTAAGAAAAATTTTAAGTATAAACTTTTTACGAAATTTTGACATGACCCGTACGTTTATACAACGTTTTCCAAAGTTTAAAACCTCATTTTTCTACATTTTTCACAAATTCAACACTTTTCGACAAAATTCCAAAAATATCAATCTTTAACACTTACCAACACTCTTCCTTCAAAATATTATTCAATATCACTTCGTAAACACATTTTCACTTTCATAAGTCCGACAAAGTTTTCATAACTACCAAATATCGCTTATTGGGCCTTAAGGCCCAACAAGAGTCCATTAGGACATTTATAAATCCAAAGTATAATCTAAGTCCAAAATCAAGGTCCAAATACATATATAAGTATATACTTATATGTAAAAATAATCCGTACCACAATAAGCCTTCCTATTAAGCCGCGACTCAAATAGACTTATTGAGTCGTGAGTCCATAAACTCTACAATACGTATATTAAGCTTTAAAATAAGCTAATAAGCTACGTATCGCTTTTGGTTAGTACCATAAGCCTCAAAAATATTCCACAACATACGTCATAACACAAAAATAATCAAAATCACTTTCCTAGTGATCTTGGGAAACCATTCGTGGTATATAAGCCCAAAATAAGTCAAGAAATAACTTAAAAATAAGCCTGAATAAGCTACACAAGCTACTATCAAAATATAAGTATCCTAGCATCATATATTATTCAACCATCATGACCACGACATCAAAACTATAAAAACCCTCTTTTCTCTTTTTACTATTCACGAACCAAACACCCCTTTAATCATACGTTTCGTTTCTAAAAATCGATTTTCACAACAATCAACGTGTACAACTAACATCTATGCATCAAAATAAACCCAAAAAGACAAACGAAATTTAAATTTGAAAACTTACAAGAAAATCTTTAAATTTGTGGATTTCGACATGAACCGGACAACCCAAACGTTGTTTAAATGAAATACCAAACACTAGAATCAACCCCCAATATTTATATCTTTATGTTTTCTTGATCAATCTTCAAAATTTTATGTGTTTCTTGTTTGTGTGGAGTTCGGCCGGTTATACACACACACAAGAGTGTGTATTTTTGATTTTTTTTTGAAAATGATAAGAATGAGTGGAAATAAGGTGAAAAGGAATATAAGTGTACACACCTTGGGACATATTAGCTAGAATTAAGCCACCTTGTCCCCTTAACCATACCATGACCGGCCATAGCATCCTATGGGGTCTCGGGTCTTTCTTTTCATGTCGAAATCACTTAAAAGCTCGTAAAACTCAACCGTAAAATTTACTCCAAAGTTAATTAGCATTTTTATTCACTTTAAAAATACTTTTCCATTAACCTAGAGTATTCACATGACATATTTTCACTTTAAACTCTTAAAAACTCAATTTGGACATTAACGGACATGTTAGACTCGTTTTTTGGCATTGCTCAAAATTCACGGGTCAAACCACCCGGAATACACATAACACAATAATACCTTCCAAAAGGGATTATTAATCACAATAAACCTCAAATCATTGCATATCTCATAAAATCACCATCGTCAACACGGTACAAAATTTGAATAAACTAACAAAAGTCAAATAGTCAAAGGACTATTAATGAAATATTCAGAACACAAAAAGGGCAAAGGTTACAACCTTGCCCTATAAAAGGATCACTACGAGGAAGGGAGTGGGTTGGTGAAACTAATTATCTCATTTATGCATAACCATTTCTCTCTAATCTCTCTCTTTCTCTAGTTTCCACCAAAACTCTTATAGGTGATTTTATATATAAACAACCTGTAATTAAAATCTAAACGCAGCAGATCAATCACCTTTAAACATATCCATATAGCCATATGATTAATCAAATGAAGACTAAAAACGGGTATACATTTGTAGCGTAATTTGGTAGGATCGAACGGAGACTATCACCACAACACGATCAATACCCAAAACCAAGTGATGAAAGAAGATCACCTCTATGTAAAAACACACTACACGTCACCGTATACCCGTAGATTCTAGTCTTAATAACCCGTAACCCTTCTTTATGCCTTGAACTACTCTTGATCTAAGATAGAAGATCAAAACTAAAAACCCTAGATGGGATTTTTATTTGAGTCGTGACTTTTAAAGGAGAGGAGGGGAGGAGAGGTTTTATGTAAGTTGTTAAATTTTTGTGTTATGAAGATATGACCAAATTAAGGGAACTTGTCCCCCCCTTTAAACTCTCCATAAGGTCGGCCTAATGATGAGCCCACAATGGGCTTGCCCATTTGTTGGTCTAGTCTAATACACTAAGTACCAGCTTAGTAATTAGAAGCCCATTATGGATCCCGAGTTATGTAGGTTATATAAACAGTAAATACAATAGATACAATATATTAAATGGTACCTCTGTGTATATGTGTGTGACCACATAGGCTCGTATGTGTTTATCCCTATAATTATTTATTATGACACAAGTATACTCCAACAGCTCCCACTTGCACACGTCATAATAATCAAGTAATAATACAAGCAAAGGTTAGCATCTAGGAACACGCCAATGCCCCTAGAAACATATGAGGATAGTTTCTTAAACATCTCATTTAAATGGTTTAGATATTAGTCATCCCTTTGTTACATATACTTTGTTGAACATCAGACATGGATCATAAGTCATTCTAATGTTTAACGGTTCGGTTTCTCAATATAGATATTGAACTAGATCACCAAATTAATCAAGTATTATCTTAATTACATTTGGGTGCGGCCACACATACATCTGTCCAATTCATTGAGGGGCCCCACAGTATCTAACTCCAAAGCATGTGGAGGAACAAATCCTATTTTGACTTCACGTGTCCGTCATGTGCTTCACATCGCTCTTGATGATGGTTTCTATAATAGCCTTATTCAGGTCAGCGTTTAACCAAATCAAATATTGACATTCCACACTAGAGGTGATGTTATATATTAGAAAAAGACTCGGTCACCCCGTGTATTTTACCGTTTATTGTAGCTCGTAGTTAATCGGTTAATGTATAACATTCGGTAATAGGTCGGGTATTAAGCCCAACGTGTAAGCCCACTACCAAGGCCCTTAGGTCAGTTTTGTAAGTAACTATATAAGCCTCTTCCATGCCTTGAAAGAGGTGGTTAGTCATTTCATTCAACAAGTAATACTTTCTCTCTCTAGAAAGCTTTTTCTCTCACTTTCTCTCTTTAGAGTTGGCTAATCCATCTATCTTCCATTGTGTTATGATTTCCAATATCCTACAATTAGTATCAGAGCTCATGGGATTATTAGATCGTTTGTGTGTGCGTTTTAGTGCTTGGTTTCGATAAAAAGTTGAGTTTTAGGAGGTTCTAGCTCTTGTTCTTGAGTTTCATTGATTTTCACATTTATTGTGTTAAGATTCATGTTTTTTTAGTTTCTATAGCCTTCTAGTACTCATTTGTGCAAAAGAATCCAAGTCAAAACGTTCAAAAGGGTGATTTTTAGGTGTTTTAAGGTATAAAAGTTCGTAGTTCATCGTAGCGGTTTGGTAATCTGCTTGTAATTTATCATAGCGGTTTGTTAGGAAAGTACACTGTTCTGGCAATTTGTCAGATCGTACACTGTGTTAGCGGTTTGTCGTTTTTGACAGCAGTTTGTCTTATTAGGCAAAGGTTTGTCAGTAGCGGTTTGTCATCTAGTGTGGCTGTTTACTAGTAGCGATTTGGTAATTATAGCGGTTTGATCCGTGGCGGTTTACAGGTTTTGAAGACTTTTTCTCATAACGATTTAGGAAACAAACCTCTACTACTACTTCTTGGTAGCGGTTTGGTGTTTTTTCTATATAGCGGTTTACCATTTCTTTCTAGTAGCGGTTTGGCAGTTTAACTTAGTAGCGGTTTACCAGTCGTAGCGGTTTATAGGTAGCGGTTTGTTACATGTTTTTGAAGATTTTTCTCAAGGTTGTTTGGGAATCAAACCTCTGTCTATTTGTATTCGTGGTAGCGGTTTGGTATATTTTCTTCATAGCGGTTTGATAGTAGCGGTTTGACAGTAGCGGTTTAAGCACTAATCCAACTGTTTGATACACTGTTTGCCATTTGGACTATTTCAAACTTGTAAAACGTAACAAACTCAAAACTACAAAACACTTAAACAAACATCACCACTTTTAACATACATTCACTAATCATTGTTCAGTCAACTTAAATCATTTCACAATCACTTAAGATGGCTAATCTCTCGGAAGATATCCAATGTGCCAGTTCTGATACCCGACCACCTATGCTTGATAGGACTGACTTTGCATCATGGCAACAATGTATTCGACTGTGTTATCGGGGTAAAGAGAATGGGGTGAACATCCTGAAGTCGATTGATGAAGGACCTTTTCAGATGGGAACATATCGGGAAACACTTGCTGAAGGGAATGAAGGTGCCCTACATCTAGGTCCAGAATGACCTCGAGTCTATTATGACCTTTCACCAGATGATAAGGAAAGGTATAACGCTGACATCCGGGCAACAAATATCCTACTTCAAGGGTTGCCTAAAGACATCTATACTCTTATCAATCATTACACTGATGCAAAGGACATATGGGATAATGTGAAGATGCTCCTGGAAGGTTTAGAATTAACAAAAGATGACCGTGAATCACAATTGTATGATGATTTTGAACACTTCCATCAGAACAAAGGAGAGACCATTCAAGATTACTATGTCAGGTTTACCAAGCTCATCAATGACATGCGAAACATCAAGATGACCATGCCCAGAATGCAGCTGAATTCAAAGTTTGTTAATAACATGTTGCCTGAATAGGGTAGATTCGTCACGGCAGTGAAACTAAACAGAGGATCGAGGGACTCCAACTATGATCAGCTATATTCTTATCTGAAGCAACACGAGGAACATGCCAATAAGAACAAAATGATGTTGGAACGTTTCACCCAACCCAATGTTGATCCTTTCGCCTTGATGTCTAATGTTTCACATCGGCAGTACTACTCACAATCATCTACCAATCCACCATCCACACATGCTCAACCACACTTTTCTAACAACACCCAACTTGATTCAGGACTCTCTCCAACAGACAACTTAATTAAGAACTTAACCAACACACTTGCCTTACTTACCCAATCATACAAAACATACCTTCCTCAAACTAACAATCAACTCAAAACTTCATCAAATACAAGGAACCATGCCACAGTTCAAGAGGGCAAGGTTGTTGTTCAGAATGTTCAGGGTCGTCAGAATAGAGGTCAGGGGAACAATGCAAGGGGTACATGTGCAGCTGGTTACGAGGGAGCTTAAAACAGAGTTGGGAACACAAATCCAGGTCAAGAAAGGCAGATTAAGTGTTACAACTGCAACGGTATAGGCCACATAGCAAGGAACTACACTCAGCCCAAGCGACCACAAAACTCAGAATACTTGAAAGACAAGATGTTGCTGATGCAAGCTCAGGAGAATAGGGTGGCATTGGATGAGGAGCAGTTGCTGTTTATTTCAGGTGGACAAGATAATGCTGTTGATGAAGATGTGGATGAGCAACTAGTTCAAGACTTAGCACTCAATGTGGATAATGTTTTTCAAGCTGATGATAGTGATGCTTTTGATTTTAACGTTGATGAGGCTCCCACTGCACAGACCATGTTCATGGCAAATCTATTATAACAACCCACAATTTTCATCAATGTAAATATCCATCTATTAAATTAAATGCAATACAAACCACCTTTTTATAGGGAAATTTTTTTCGCTTTATTCTATTATGTAACATGATTTACATAACTAAAATTAATGAGCTCACATAACCTACCTATGCCATCTATATCTATGTTTATCTCATGTAAACATCCTAATATGTCAAGTCTATGCCCTAATATCATTTTTACCAAGTACATTATCCATTTAACGTACTTTTCAAAACGTTATATCAAAACAAGCATTACACGTTTACGTTTATATCAAAACCCTAATTATATGTAATATATACATATATAATGAATGTACAAGCCTTTAAAGCATGTGTACAAATATCAATACACCACATTTGAATATTTTTTCCCTCCTAAATCAATTTACAACTTTCTAAAGCTCAATGTACTTTGGTTTCTTACCACCACTTTAGTAAAAGGTACAAGCACTTAATACAAAACCTCTAAACCCTAAACCCTAACCCTAATTCATCCTAAACCCTAATCTAAAACCCTAAAACCCTAAAACAAAACCCTAAACCCTAATTTCACTTTAACCTTAAAACTAAGCCCTAAAACCTAATCCTAAGCCCTAAACACTAATCCTAAACACTAAACCATAATCCTAACACTAATCCTAAACCTTAATCTATCCTAAACCCTAGCCCTAACTCAAAAAATAAAGTCCAAAACCCTAACCGAACCCAAAACCAACCCGATACACCTTTTCTTCCATTTTTACCCATTTTTAAACCAAGCACCCATCCTAGCACCTCCCTTACCTCACCATGACATCACCAAGCAGCCTAGCAAGCACCTTCATCACCTCCTTGCCAAGATACTTGGCCATTAAGTTGCTTTGTCACCTCCTTGTTGCTTGTTACTAGCCGCGGCCACCTCACCCTCTAAAACTCTTCCAACACTTCCTAGCTACTAACATAGCCTATCATACTCATATCCTAGCTCTCCTAAGTCAGCACCCTCCAAGAATTAGCCACCACATCACCCCAAACTTAGGCTCCAAGGTCATTTGACCCTATAAAAGGGGACGCACCCTTCTCATTCAACTCACACCTCAAATTTCTATCATATTCATCAATGGAGTCTTAAAAAGGATCAAGGAGAATCAAGAGAAGTCACAAGACTAGGAACGAAGCCAAGAAGTTAAGAAACGAAGCCTTGCAAGTCGTTACTAGGCGTACGAGTGCTAAAAACCCCCATTCGACCCATTTCTCAACCTGTAAGCTCAAATTCTTGTTCAATAAGCTATCATTCTGTTTTATAACTTTTATAAGGCTTATTAGATCATGTATGAACTCTAGTTAAAAGATTTGAGCTTAAAAACTATGCGTTTTTATTTAAAAACCATAAAACGACCCGTTTTGATTTCTAGCTAAACGAATCCTTAATCTAAACTTTTTTTTACGTTAACACATCTTATTTTAGCTTATTCTAATAAGCTATAAGCTGTAAATCTCTTTTGGAATCTTAAAATAAGCTTGCATGTAATTTTGGACTAGTTTTGCAAATATTTTCATGCTAAGGGGTATATATTGTAAATTTTTGAAATTATGAATTAGAGGGGATGAGAATGTCATTTTATTAAACTTATAACTCCAAGGGTTGTTCTTGCCAAGTTTTAAAATTAAGGGATTTAAATTATATACTTTATATATATAAGGTTAATTATGTAATTAATTATAATCCAAGGGTAATTATTGCCAATTTGATATTCTTAAAAATATAAAATATTATATTTTTATATAAATTATAAAAATATAAATAAATATTATAAAACCCGATTTTATTAAACCTCGACACATTTATCGTTATTAATTAACGATCGACGTATTATAAATTAATTACGTATTATATTAAACGTAATTTATCATCGACTAACTTTTGAAGAAACTTAAAACTATAATGTATCACATTACTAGGGAGCTTCATGTGAGGAGTTCCATTTGGGTATACGTTTTGACGAGTTTGCTGGATTTACGATTTAAAGTGTCCTGGCTCCTCAAACGTTTACTACATGACCTCTGAATTATGATGGCCCGAACAGTGATACGATATTTCCATAATGTTTCAATCAAAATGATATTACATTAAAGGCTTTATGACATAAAACATATCCAATCAAACTAAGACTTGACATATTACCCAGGTTGTGTGACGAAGCCGTTACTTTCATTTCATATACTTTTGCCATCAATCAGATTTCCCTGTACTGTTAAGGTGAGTTCATAGCCTCGCATTCAATCTTTTAAATGTTTCATAAACCCGCGAGGGGGATACATGCTATAAACCATGAATGCAAGTATTTTTCTGTATGCTATCCTGATACATTATTGCCTAAGTCCCTACTTTTGCCATTAAGTCCCCACTATCATGAACCGTTAATTACTCGTCGGGGTAAGCGCGAATGCTGTGAATAGATCTATTTGGGACTGGACTCCCCGTTGGTGTACCTATACTTAAGCCATATTTCCCTCAGTTATTCCGAACATAGTTGTAACACCCCCAAAATGGGTCGCAGTGGAATAATGTCCGGGAGCATTACTTCATGAGTACCTTTGCACAAGATATGAGAATGACATCTAAATAAGGATCTGTTTTTGTGTTTAAAAATGATACATTGGATTTAATAAACTTGTTTGTTACAAAAGCTCAAGGCTTAACATGTTCACTTGTAATTGTAAAGATTTTAAGACATAGCAAATATCCCTAAAATGTAATGCACACAAATCTTTATAGTAATGTGACTCCAAAATGATGATCACCAATGTACCCTTGTTTCTTGTACCTTATTGACCTGAGAAAAACATGCTTTAACATGTCAACATAAAGTTGGTGAATTCACATTTTTAAGTTATGTATAAAGTAGGACTGCAAGATTTCCATGTGCATGATAAGTAACGAATACAATATCACAAAAGTAATTACGAAATACACTAAGCTCATGACACTGAATCTCGACATATATGTATGCAAATTAAGGCAAATAATGTACCCGTGTAGATGTTTAACCAGCAACATCCAAATTGTTCCGACATTGTATACATTCGTTGTCCTGGCAGAACCGGCCATCAGTGAGGCGCTACTCAACCCAAACGGGATGTGTCATCCCAAATAGATCTATTCATAACACTCGCGCTTACAATCCAGTAATTAACAGTTCGTGATTCTGAGACAATAGTGAGTTTTATTACCTACTTAGACAAAACTCATAAATTTGTATAAAAGTGTACTTGCGTCCAAATGTAAAACAATGCATGTTTCTCACCCCAAAGTTGTAAATCATTGTAATTGTATAAAAAGCGAGGCTATGAACTCACCTCAAGTGAATGGTTGATTATCTAAATCAAGTAAGTGAAATGTCTCCCGCGAAAATCCGATGTGCAACCTAATTAGTTTATATAGGCCTCCGTATGAGTATAATATAATTTAAGTGTAAATATAATAATCACATGTTTATATAGTTTACGACCACCACCTAATAGTTTTTTAGTTTAATAAAAAGTTTGAAATAAACTTAAATTCCATACTTTGTCAAATAAAGGTATATGTATTTGTATCCGTAAAGAAAATAATTTTTTTTGTTCAACAATGTATTATTTGTTAAAAGCGTATGATTTAATAATTTTATTGATTATATAACGATATTATATAATTAGTTTTAATTGTTTTATAAAATAATGTATAAAAGTAAAAATAATGCACAAGGTTTTATAAACCTCATATCTTTATCCTTTTAACTCCGTTTTATACGTTTCTTATGTTCATGGTTTCGTATTATGTAAATCTATCAAATACAGATGAACAGTAACTTTTACTATTTCTGTAAATTTTATAAAACTAATTTTATGTAATTAATTATATAAAACTCGCAAAAAGCATAACTCATTCATTTTAATTTCTTTCGCTTGTTCTTTATATGTATGGAATCGTGATAAAATAAACTATTTAAATAAAATGTCTAGTGTTTTTATAAAAATGTGTCTCGAACTCAGTAAATCAAAATAGTTTATAAAAATATATAAACTTAAAACTTATAAGACTCGTATCTTATTCGTTTTAATTCCGTTCTTAAAGTTTCTTATATGCTTGGAATCCTCATGACTTGTACTATCATTATAAAATATTTATAAATTTATATCAGACCTGTAGCAGTTTTAGTTTTTATAAAAATCTTTTTATAAAAACACTTTTATATATTTATTTATCGTAAACATGCAAATGTTATAACTTCTTCGTTATAGCTCGGTTTTTTTAGTTCTTTATATGCTTACGATCCTTATAATATTTACTATTTTATAAAATTGATTCCATAATTTTATCAGATTTAAATTCTAATAGAAAATTCAAAACAGTGAGCTTTTTATATAGAGTGTATTTATTAGTGTTTATAAATCTATTACTTGATTAATTTTGTACAAATCCTTTACAATACTTTATACTACAAGTCTTGTATATTTTGATCCTCTAGAGTTTGTCCATAATGATTGTCCAAGATAAAAAGTCCTCCCTTAATTTTTACATAAACTTTGTAAGTAATACTTTCAACACAAGTTAATTTACAACCTAACCATATAAATTAATTAGTACTTATATTAAGTGTGTACTTACATTTTAAACATTATTTCACCACATATAAATATAAATTTGAATTTCACATGGTGTTGCAATGCTTCATAAAATATACAAAAAACAACTTAGGTGGTGATTAACATGGATAACAAGTAAGTAAAGACATGTAAAGGAAATATGGAAAGATTAAGGTTTAGAAGACCTTAGGAGTGTGTAGGATGAAAAAGAACACAAGATTAAACCCCAAATAATAAACCCAAGTTCAAAACCCTAATGAAAACCCTAGAAATCTTCTTGCTTCAAACCCTTGTTAATCCAAAACCCAAGCTTCCAAATCAATCCCAAACACCTTAGATATGCTTACTAATAATGCTAGAACACTTGTAGCTTTGTAGAAATAAAATCTATGTGAAACCTTAATTTCTAAAAGTGAGCCGTGGGCTTTGTTGGTAAATAGAGGAGAAAATTTGCTTGGTTTACTTGCTAGTGTAATTGTGTGTGTTAAATGAACATAAGACTTTCTTTATATAGGAAGAGTTAATGTTTAACTACCTTAAATTTACTATGGTTATGAAGATGGGTTTAGGTACAAGATGTAAGAGCTCTCCTCCTCCTTAGGAGGAGGGAGATGCATGTTGTGAGGGGGGAAAGGTACAATGATAAGCCAATTACTAAAAACTTGCATCCATGTGTACTTGGTTGAGTTTAGGATGTATACTTGTGATTTAAATGATTTATTAAGTGTATAACCATATATATCCGGCCTATGGTTTATTTTGGTGAGTAAATGAGTTAATTTTTATGTAGTGGGTATAATTGTGGGTATTTGTTTGGTGTACAATGGGTATAGGTGCTTCTCGGGTATGCTTAAATGTATTTTACGCAGAAATTGTAAAGCGTTTTACGTAACCAATAAAAATAAAAATATAAAAAGTTATAAATTATACTCATAATAATTATATAACACTTGTTTGAAATACTTTAACTGGTTTGATGTCCGTTTACATTGAATGTTGTTTTCAGTTTACCGCTATTTAAACTATAACGGGATAATTAAAAGTGAACACGTATAAGTTTAAAATAAATAGTTGAGTGTTTATTGACGTAACAAGACGTGAAAATGCGGATTGTTACAGTCTCCCCGTGTTAAAAGAATTTCGTCCTGAAATTT
The DNA here is from genome assembly GCA_026074375.1 of Tanacetum coccineum. NCBI lineage: Eukaryota > Viridiplantae > Streptophyta > Magnoliopsida > Asterales > Asteraceae > Tanacetum > Tanacetum coccineum. The sequence continues at coordinate 31,628 of BQNB010020412.1, read as the reverse complement.
AGTTTGAGTCGCCTTCTGGAGTGGTGTTGATGAAGAGGTGTAGGTTTCAATTCCTTGATAGCGGTTAAACTCGTCGGCGGATTTATCCTAAGGTACGTAACGATGAGTCTTGGTCCCTTTTGGTCTAAGATTTGGTAATATGATGAATGTTTAATTTTTCTAGCAAGATGGTCTAGAGTTTACCTAGTTATTATGATTATTAGCTTGATTCCTTGTGATAAATACGTTTTATGGATACGCACACAAAATTTTGTTCTTCAAGAATATCAGTAGAAATTATGAATTTTGAAAAAAGTTTTAAGGTGACTACTCTCAGCATGGCATGGTCCTTCCTGAATGCATAGGTGATCAGGCTATGCACCAAATATACATAGGTGATCAGGCTATGTATATTTGAGGGCTAACGATGCGATGCTCATTTTGACAAAAGTAGTTATGTATAAAGAAGTATCAAAGAGTTTTATAAGATGACAAAATGATTCATAAGGTGGATGTAAGGTTGTTGATAGGATGACAATAAAATGGTTTGCAAAAAATCATATGATGGTTTACAAGACAATAGCTAAATGACTCATTGGGTGACAATAACATAATTTATGTGATGAAAAATGGTTTCATAAGGTAAGAACAAGATAATTCATAAAGTGATAGTAACGTAGTTTTTGAGATGATTGCAAAATATTATATAAGATGTCAAGAAGGTAACTCATTAGGTATTCATGATATGATTGTGAATAGTTTATAAAATGTTAGTTTATTGAACGATGGTAAAATAGTTTGTCAACGATAGTAAAATGGTTTATAAAATGATAGTTTATTAATCGATAGTAAGGTAGTTTGTTAATGAAATCGACTTTGTTTACGAGACGGTACTAAAACTGTTTATGAGGTGGTATCAAAATAGTTTTCGAAGAAATCATGTGACAGTCCATGAAATAATAAGGAGTTTATTTTTTGTAAAACAAATGTTATGAATTGATAACAAAAAAGTTTTAAAATTGACCAGAAAACAGTTTATGAGGGACAACGAAATAGTTTATTGTGTGATAGTGATATAATGTTTTAGTAAGTGGTTTACATGAATACATAGAGAGTTGAAATAAAATTGACGAAGTTTTCATAATACCATAATTTGATAGATAATCGGGTTCATTGTTTCTTCCCATCAAAAGAATACATGTTTTCTTAATACTACAAATCTCCAATACAACTAGTACTTATAGCAATGTAGCAAGATGTCTATGAGTGCTGTCCGAACGGACTGGTCACGAGCTCTTTGAGTTTCCTGAAGTCCTCTCGGTCCTGACGTTGGGACTCCTGAACCGCAGCCAACTGCTGCTCCATCTTAATACGAACCTGCCTCTCACGGTTACGAGTAATCTTCTCGATTGCCTTGGTAGTCTTAATCCTAGCACGCAATGAAGCATTCTCTGCCTCACTAATGTCTACTCTAAATCTCAGAGCCATCAGCTCTTCTTGTATGGGCACTCCTAATAAATGCTCATGTATGCCTCGTATAGCCTCCTTGTGTTGGGATTGTGTCCTCACAACGGCCGCCGCAGGAAAAGCAACTACAGCGACGGGCTCTGGGTGAATGATATCCACCCTGATATTGATCGGGTTCCCAAGATTCTCCTCAGCAGAGACAGGAATAGTGGGTGCAACCATAACCTGCACAAGCAAGAGTTTATATAAATCGTCTTTATATGAAACCATGCAAGATGCGTGCAGTATGGAAGGTAAACATGATGCAAGATGATGTATGGTGAATGAATATGCACTCATGGCAGGGATAAAAATGTACGAACATGAAATGGAATGGCATCCATGGTATAATGGATGAATGTATTAATGAAAGAATGGTATAATATCATATAAGATAGATTAATGTTTAGATAATGTTTGGGACATACGAGCTTATAGTATACTTTGTCTTAAGAAATGTTCCAGTATTTATATAATAACTCTTATATAAACAAGTGTAAAATATACGTAAGGTAGGAAATATATATATATATATATATATATAAATTTGACTATAAAAACATATATATATATATATATTTCCCACCTTACGTATATTTTACACTTGTTTATATAAGAGTTATTATATAAATACTGGAACATTTCTTAAGACAAAGTATACTATAAGCTCGTATGTCTCAAACATTATCTAAACATTAATCTATCTTATATGATATTATACCATCATTCATTAATACCATCATCCATTCATACCATGATGCATTCCATTTCATCGTGTCACATTTTTATCCCTGCCATGAGTGCATATTCATTCACCATACATCATCTTGCATCATGTTTACTTTTCATACTGCATGCATCTTGCATGGTTTCATATAAAGACGGTTTATATAAACTCTTGCTTGTGCAGGTTATGGCTGCACCCACTATTCTCGTCTCTGCTGAGGAGAATCTTGAGGACCCGATCGATATCAGGGTGGATATCATTCACCCAGAGCCTGTCGCTAGGGTTGCTTTTCCTGCGGCGGCCGTTGTGAGGACACAATCCCAACACAAGGAGGCTATACGAGGCATACATGAGCATTTATTAGGAGTGCCCATACAGGAAGAGCTGATGGCTATGAGATTTAGAGTAGACATTAGTGAGGCAGAGAATGCTTCATTGCGTGCTAGGATTAAGACTACCAAGGCAATCAAGAAGATTACTCTTAACCGTGAGAGGCAGGTTCGTATTAAGATGGATCAGCAGTTGGCTGCGGTTCAGGAGTCCCAACGTCAGGACTGAGAGGACTTCAGGAAACTCAAAGAGCTCGTGACCAGTCCGTTCGGACAGCACTCATAGACATCTTGCTACATGATTTATGTACTAGTTGTATTGGAGATTTGTAGTATTAAGAAAACATGTATTCTTTTGATGGGAAGAAACAATGAACCCGATTATCTATCAAATTATGGTATTATGAAAACTTCGTCAATTTTATTTCAACTCTCTATGTATTCATGTAAACCACTTACTAAAACATTATATCACTATCACACAATAAACTATTTCGTTGTCCCTCATAAACTGTTTTCATGGTCAATTTTAAAACTATTTTGTTATCAATTCATAAACAATTTGTTAACACAACATAAACTCCTTACTATTACATTATGGACTGTCACATGATTTCTTCGAAAACTATTTTGATACCACCTCATAAACAGTTTTAGTACCGTCTCGTAAACAAAGTCGATGTCATTAACAAACTACCTTACTATCGATTGATAAACTATCATTTTATAAACCATTTTACTATCGTTGACAAACTATTTTACCATCGTTCAATAAACTAACATTTTATAAACTATTCACAATCATATCATGAATACCTAATGAGTTACCTTCTTGACATCTTATATAATATTTTGCAATCATCTCAAAAACTACGTTACTATCACTTTATGAATTATCTTGTTCTTACCTTATGAAACCATTTTTCATCACATAAATTATGTTATTGTCACCCAATGAGTCATTTAGCTATTGTCTTGTAAACCATCATATGATTTTTTGCAAACCATTTTATTGACATCCTATCAACAACCTTACATCCACCTTATGAATCATTTTGTCATCTTATAAAACTCTTTGATACTTCTTTATACATAACACTATTTTGACAAAAATGAGCATCGCATCGTTAGCCCTCAAATATACATAGCCTGATCACCTATGTATATTTGGTGCATAGCCTGATCACCTATGCATTCAGGAAGGACCATGGCATGCTGAGAGTAGTCACCTTAAAACTTTTTTCAAAATTCAAAATTTCTACTGATATTCTTGAAGAACAAAATTTTGTGTGCGTATCCATAAAACGTATTTATCACAAGGAATCAAGCTAATAATCATAATAACTAGGTAAACTCTTAGACCATCTTGCTAGAAAAATTAACATCATCCTATACCAAATCTTAAACCAAAAGGACAAAGACACATCGTTAGCTACCTTAGGATAATCCGCCGACGAGTTTAACCGCTATCAAGGAATTAAAACCCACACCTCTTCATCAACACCACTCTAGAAGGCGACTCAAACTAAATTTCAGGACGAAATTCTTTTAACACGGGGAGACGGTAACAATCCGCATTTTCACGTCTTGTTACGTCAATAAACACTCAACTATTTATTTTAAACTTATACGTGTTCACTTTTAATTATTATCGTATAGTTAAATCGCGTAAACTAAAAACCAACATTCAATGTAAACGGACATCAAACCAGTTAAAGTATTTCAAGCAAGTTTTATATAATTATTATGAGTATAATTTATAACTTTTTATATTTTTATTTTTATTGGTTACGTAAAACGCTTACATTTCGCGATAAAATACATTTAAGCATACCCGGAAGCACCAATACCCATCTATACACAAACAAATACCCACAATTATACCCAATACACAAAAATTAACTCATTTACTCACCAAAATAAACCATAGGCCAGATATATATGGTTATACACTTAATAAATCATTTAAATCACAAGTATACATCCTAAACTCAACCAAGTACACATGGATGCAAGTTTTTAGTAATTGGCTTATCATTGTACCTTCCCCCCCTCACAACATGCATCTCCTCCTCCTAGGGAGGAGGAGAGCTCTTACATCTTGTACCTAAACCCATCTTCATAACCATAGTTAATTTAAGGTAGTTAAACACTAACTCTTCCAATATAAAGAAAGTCTTATGTTCATTTAACACACAAAATTACACTAGCAAGTAAACCAAGCAAATTCTCTCCTCCATTTACAAACTAAGCCTACAACTCACTTTTAGAAATTAGGGTTTCATATAGATTTTATTTCTACAAAGCTACAAGTGTTCTAGCATTATTAGTAAGCATATCTAAGGTGTTTGGGATTGATTTGGAAGCTTGGGTTTTGGATTAACAAGGGTTTGAAGCAAGAAGATTTCTAGGGTTTTCATTAGGGTTTTGAACTTGGGTTTATTATTTGGGGTTTAATCTTGTGTTCTTTTTCATCCTACACACTCCTAAGGTCTTCTAAACCTTAATCTTTCCATTCATTCCTTTACATGTCGTTACTACTTGTTAACCTGTTAATCACCACCTAAGTTGTTTTTTGTATATTTTATGAAGCATTGCAACACCATGTGAAATTCGAATTTATATTTATATGTGGTGAAATAATGTTTAAAATGTAAGTACACACTTAATATAAGTACTAATTAATTTATATGGTTATGTTGTAAATTAACTTGTGTTGAAAGTATTACTTACAAAGTTTATGTAAAAATTAAGGGAGGACTTTTTATCTTGGACAATCATTATGGACACAATCTAGAGGACTCAAAATATACAAGACTTGTAGTATAAAGTATTGTAAAGGATTTGTACAAAATTAATCAAGTAATAGATTTATAAACACTAATAAATACACTCTATATAAAAAGCTCACTGTTTTGAATTTTCTATTAGAATTTAAATCTGATAAAATTATGGAATCAATTTTATAAAATAGTAAATATTATAAGGATCGTAAGCATATAAAGAACTCAAAAAACCGAGCTATAAACGAAGATTTATACATTAGGCATGTTTTACGATAAATAAATATATAAAAGTGTTTTATAAAAAGATTTTTATAAAAAACTAAAACTTCTACATGTCTGAAAATAAATTTAAAAATGTGTTTTTATAAATTATAGTCCAAGTAACGTTGATACCAAGCATATAAGAAACTTTAAGAACGGAATTAAAACGAATAAGATACGAGTCTTATAAGTTTTAAGTTTATAAAACTATTTTTATAAACTATTTTGATTTACTTAGTTTGAGACACATTTTTATAAAAACACTAGACATTTTATTTAAATAGTTTATTTTATCACGATTCCATACATATAAAGAACAAGCGAAAGAAATTAAAATGAATGAGTTATGCTTTTTGCGAGTTTTATATAATTAATTACATAAAATTAGTTTTATAAAATTTACAGAAATAGTAAAAGTTACTGTTCATCTGTATTTGATAGATTTACATAATACGAAACCATGAACATAAGAAACGTATAAAACGGAGTTAAAACGATAAAGATATGAGGTTTATAAAACCTTGTGCATTATTTTTACTTTTATACATTATTTTATAAAACAATTAAAACTAATTATATAATATCGTTATATAATCAATAAAATTATTAAATCATACGCTTTTAACAAATAATACATTGTTGAACAAAAAAATAATATTTTCTTTACGGATACAAATACATATACCTTTATTTGACAAAGTATGATTTAAGTATTATTTCAACTTTTTAAATTAAACAAAAACTATTAGGTGGTGGTGTAACTATATAACATGTGATATTATATTTACATTAAATATATTATACTCATACGGCCTATAACTAATTAGGTTGCACTCGGATTTCGCGAGACATTTCACTTACTTGATTTATATAATCAACCATTCACTTGAGATGAGTTCATAACCTCGCTTTTTATACAATTACAATGATTTACAACTTTGGGGTGAGAAACATGCATTATTTTACATTTGGACGCAAGTACACTTTTATACAAATTATGAGTTTGTCTAAGTAGCTATAACACACTATTGCCTATGAATCACGAACTGTTAATTACTGGATTGTAAGCGCGAGTGTTATGAATAGATCTATTTGGGATTGACATCCCCGTTCGGGTGAGTAGCGCTCACTGTGCCGGTTTGCCAGACAACGAATGTATACCATGTCGGAACAATTTGGATGTTGCGGGTATAAACATCTACACGGACACATTATTTGCAATTAATTTGCATACATATATGTCGAGATTCAGTGTCATGAGCTTAGTGTATTTCGTAATTACTTTTGTGATATTGTATTCGTTACTTATCATGCACATGGAAATCTTGCAGTCCTACTTTATACATAACTTAAAACTGTGAATTCACCAACTTTATGTTGACGTGTTAAAGCATGTTTTTCTCAGGTCAATAAGGTACAAGAAACAAGGGTACATTGGTGATAATCATTTTGATTCCACTTACTAGAAAGATTTGTGTGCATTACATTTTAGGGATATTTGCTATGTCTTAAAATCTTTACAATTACAAGTGAACATGTTAAGCCTTGAGCTTTTGTAACAAACAAGTTTATTAAATCCAATGTATCATTTTTAAATGACTTATTTAGATGTCATTCTCATATCTTGTGCAAAGGTACTCATGAAGTAATGCTCCCGGACATTATTCCACTGCGACCCATTTTAAGGGTGTTACAACTATGTTCAGAATAACTGAGGGAAAATTAGGCTTTAACTCGCATAATGATGAATTATAAAGGTTTCTTCTTTTTCAAATTTGATACAAGTAAAGGGCTAGAGGATGTTCTAGAGAATGGGCCATGGATGATTCGTAACAACCCTATTATTCTTAAGAAATGGACTATGCATACTCGTCCATTGAAGGAAGAGCTAACCCGCATTCCAGTGTGGGTTAAGATTCATGATGTTCCTTTACAAGTGTTCTTTTTTTTTTTTTTTTTTTTTTTTTTTTTTTTTTTTCTTTATTGTTTTTTTTTTTTTTTTGAGGACAGTGTATATAGTCTCATTAACAACTAAAATTAGGTAATACCTATCATTCTTTGATTCTTATCAAAGTTCCTATGTGTATTGATTCTTGGGGAAGGAGCAGCTTTGCTTGATGTTTGATTAAGGTCAAGGCTGATGATGTCCTTAAAGAGAGTGTTACCATGGGTATTCCTTTGTTAGAATGCTCTAGTTTTTTCTAAAGAGACGGTATGTGTGGAGTATGAGTGGAAGCCACCATGTTATGATCATTGTAAAATATTTGGTCATGTTCTTGATTAATGTCCTAAGAACATCACGGTTACTCCTATTGTTGATAAGTCTAATGATGGTTTCTAGATGGTGGTTAACAAAAGGAAGAATGGTAAAACTGGTACAAGTAGTAATTCTAATAACCGTAATAGTGTTAAGATTGATGGGCATTCGGGTAAGTTGAATGTTAAGTATGTGCCTAAGGCTGCGGTGAGTGTGTCAAAGATGGATCCGCAAGTAACAATCAAAATTATAAGAATGGTGGTAATTATAATATCCCCGTGTCTTATCCTTATGATGCTTTGGATGAGGAAAGTAAATAGGAGGATGAAAATGTTTTTGATAAATCTATTAACTTGTTAAGAAGTGCAAAGACAATGGCAAGTTCTTCTAATTACATGGTTTGTGCTGGTTAGCATGGTGATGCTGATTGTTGGAAGATCGTTATGTTTCCTTGTTTCTTGCGTAGTTAGTGCCTTTTTGGCTGTTCATTTTCTCTAGTTTTCAATTGTGTAGTTTGTTGCTAGAGTTGTGAGTGTTTATGGCATGTCCTAAACACTAGTTTTAGGACAGAATCGTAGAGGATGTTGTGAAAGCTCTAAAGAAATTGGTGTTTTTCAGTATGGCCACAGCAAGCGGGAAGATATGATTCCTCTAAGACTTCTGTACATCAAATACGCAGTTACTCTTGCCGATGGGCACCCATTTGCTTGACGGAAAAATTTGATCATCTGTTCTGTTTGGTGGTGTGATATCAGGAGCTTGTTCAGTAGGAGCATCATTCGCAGGAATGTTCATGTCAGCCATAGTATCTGCACAAGTAGATCCAACAACAGGACATACATACAGATATCTGATGTTAGTTGGGAGCAATTGCTCAGAGGAAAGTCACCCCTGCAGACAACTCACTGAAATATTATATTACAAGAACTTAACTCGCTACCAAGATAGAAAATTTGAAATAGAAGGTTAAATAAAATAAAATTTTCTTTAACTCGCTAAGGGGTAGCGAGTTGCCTGCACACAATTAAATAAGAAATTCAACTCGCTAATGACAACTCGCTATGTATAATTTTTATTAAAATACTTAACTCGCTATTAAATTTGGAAAATTTGAAATAGCGAGTTGAATATTTTAATAAAAATAGAATCATCATTAACTCGCTACTGGTTAGCGAGTTTCCTGTTCATGAAAATATAATATTCATTACTCGCTAATACGTACTACAACTCGCTAATAAGCAACGACTTTGATTCGCTACCAAGAACAATCACCTAACTCGCTATTTAGAATTATCCTAACTCGCTACATAGCACACAACTAATCCTCTAAGTCCTAATTCCACAAAAACCAGCAACCACGCTCAGGGATGAACATTTAAGTACTTAGATATCATCACAAACATGACTCATCATTCAGATACAGCAAATAACAACTAACAACAATCTTTGACTATTAAAAGTCAAACCTAGTCACGAAAATCATCAAAACTTCATAATAGTGCAAAGGGGGAAATTTAAGCACTAACGAGGCAGCATTCATTCCCTCTAATCCTATCCCAACAAACAAAACCTCATTCCAACAACTAATAAAGATTTAGATGATAAGTCTAGATGAACTCATTGATTTAGATCGTTTTAGTGAGATTTAGGTAACCATGGTCTAGAATTAATACATTTATAAGGTAGAGATCATAACACAAGAAGTACCTTGGCAAATATAAGCACATAAATCGAAAATCAATGAAAATCTCAAAGTAGCGAATTGCGAGAGAGGATTTAGAGAGAGAAGTTTGACTGAGTTATTGAATGTTTGACTAATAGTAACTCGCTAACACCTTATATACTCTTATAAGATTCATATATTGGTAGTTTTGGTCCCTACACTTTCATAGTCCATTACTTTATGGTTTAATGTACTAATAAGGTTTATACAAGTTTCGGATTTGGCACACATGGTCCTTGTAATTTCATAAGCCTAGGAAACATTTAGCATATTGGACATAAGTCCTTGTACTCACAAATACTTGACAAATTTGGCCTTTTGAGTTAAAATAACTTTAACTCCCCTTCAAATTGAAACCGCATTTAATACAAAAAACCTTTTACCAGTTAATTATTTAATGAATTAAAAATGCGGGTTAAATGTCATAAATTTGAAAAACACTCTCCCCCTCAATCAATGACCCGTTTTCTATTTAAAGAGATGTAGTCGTTGATTGAGTGTCAAATTTTGAATAATTTAAGTCTGATTAATTTTCAAACAACACTTTTCCACCTTGGGTAATGCAAATAATTTCTTGAAGAATCATAGACGAAGAATCATTTGGTTAAAGAAAGAAGACTTCTCTTCTATATCAAGAAATAATGCACTGAAACGTACATTAAGGCGGAGTTGCATGGATAATCAATTCCCATGCCGAAGAGAAGTTAATCACACCGTTTGTTAGAACCAGCCGTCCTTTATGGTGACATGCTTTCACTCAATTGAAAAGCGGGTTGCAGTCTGAAATAACTGAAGCCATAAAGACATGTTTTTGAAAAGCTTGAACCTCTGTCAAGCTTCATTTAAAGACCCGTGGTCATTAATGAATGACATTCTAGTCCATAAATGTTATCGATAAATGAAAGACATGTCTTGAAAAAACTATTTTGGTATTTTCTATTTTCTGATTTTATGATTATGTATGTTTTATATTTTGTATTTTCATTTTAATTTAGCTATATACATATTTACATAGGATATAAGAAGACTATCCTTTACCCTCTTCTCCATCCTAAAACGTTTAAAGGTTTTCCGTATACATACTCCTTCATACCAAGTCGCGGAAGTATGTCGAATATCGGAACCGCTCTCTTGGTAATGCTTTGGTGAATATGCCCGCGCGCTGATAATAACCGTCGTCACGGAAGTGAGGGTAAAAAACAATTCAACCTCGCCCTTCTCACATTCTCTCGAATACAATGGTAGTATGTATGTTATGGTGTTTGGACCGGGAGTGGCTGGACATTATTGCAGCAGAGAGCAAATTGTGCACTACGATTATCACAATATAAAGGGCAATTTTTATCGAAGGAAAGCCGTTATTCTGAAAGCTTGTGACCTCATCCAAAGTATCTAAGCACAACATCCAGACATGGCAATGTATTCAGCCTCTGTGGTTGAAATCGTAGTGCTCTTCTGTTTTTTTGATGACCAGCTGACAAATTTATCCCCAAGGAACTGATCACTTCTTGACGTACTTCTTCGTGTGTATTGATGGTATGTGCTTAATCACACATACCTTTTACCTTTAAAAACGAGCTAAAATAACCAAAAACGGTCTCAAAATGCCAAATATATGCTTGTTTTGCTAATTGTGTTGTGCAGGAACGGATTATCTCAACACAAAGACGAAAAACCAAGCAAAAAGCGACAAAACCGACACGAAGATGGAAAAGTGGTGAAGACGAAGCCAAAATCAAAGTCAAGTCATCTCCGAGAAGAAAAAGCAAAGAAAATATAACTTGAGGTCAAAAATGCCAAACCCCTAAGTTATATTATTATATAAAACCACAGGGGCTGATTATGCCAATTTGGGAAACTTCATTTAAAAAAGAAAGAAAAGGGGAAAAAGAGAATGAAAAGAAGAAAGATGGGAGGGGCTTTTTCTTGTACACAAACCAAACATTCCCTTAAAACCATCAACCAAACATTCCCTTAATTCATCTTCAACCTCTCTCTGTCACAGCCCAACTTGTATACCTTTTCTTTCCCACTCTTCCCGCCAATACCAAAACCAGCCAGCACCCGGTTTTTGCTCCCATACTTCTCTGCAAAATCACTCAACACCCTACTACTACCCATCCCAGCTTTATAAAGTCCATGTTGGCAATCCCTCTCCATTCCCAAAGCACTTCGATGGCTGAGATTGTTTCCAAAGAAGCTCAAAAGAATTCAAAGGCTGGGATTTGCTTTAGTCTCTCCTCACACAACTAGCACACTTGGTTTTATCTCTCCAAAGAAGCACAAGATGGAAGTCCAATACTTCGGCTATATATATAGAGCTTCTTGTAAATCATCATGATCTATCTAGTTAGTTTTTAGTTTTTAATTTAACTTAAGCTTATTTTCAGTCATTTACAGCTTTTGCTTTCAGCTTTGTAACATTTCCAAGTTTTAATGCAAATTTGAGTTTTTAAAGTCACTTTGTAATCCCAAGTGTTATGTTTCTGAATTGAGTTGTTTTATGTTCAAAAGCTCTCAATACAGCTTGTTTACAAACTGTTTTAACTAAGTGAACTTAAAAGGTTAAGTAGTTAAGAGAATATCACACCAATCACTCTCAAATATACCTCAGCTTATGTTATGGATGATAAGCCAGTTCTGGATGGGCTTATGGACTCTCACTAGCTTGCTTTATGCAAGCTAGAGCTTGTAGATTCATTGTTTGACCCTGTTTAGAGCAAGGGTTTTTGTAAGTCTATCTCTCTTTTTCTTATTATTCTTACTTTCTGCAGAACTGCTTGTTATCAGTTAACACTGCTAGGCCATTTCAGTTTATTTAAGTGCTTAATCTTAATCATAATTGCTTATAAGTGTCTTATTTTGTTGATAAGATAATCTGTTTTTAATTAATTTGAGAGAAAAATGATTTTTAAGGGGTATTTTCAACTAACAGTACTAACCTTAAGTTAGTTCTGCTAGTTAACTTTTGGAACAGCATTAACTTAACACTACCAGTACTAACTCCAAGTTAGTACTGCTAGTTCATTTTCTTGGATTTCAAAGGTAGCAGTACTAACTAACACTAGCAGTACTAACTCCAAGTTAGTACTGTCAGTTAAAACTGTTAGTACTGACAGGTCATTTTAGCTTATCAGCTTATTATTTCAGCTTGTTTAAGATTTCTTTAGATTTTTAGAGTAGATTAAGCTTATTTTAGTGTACTGTTTTCAGTAGAACTTATTTGTCTTTTCAAAATAATTTTAAGAGTTAATCAGTTTTAGTTTTCTAGCTTATTTATCATTATAGTCCATTCTGGTTGCTTATTCTTATGCTTAAGTGCTTATTTTGGGTAGTTAACCTCCTGTTTTAGCTTATTTGCTTATTTCGTGACATTCAAGCACCAATCATCAATCGTCTTTCGATAATCCATTCCAGCCTCGTTGGGACATAACGACCCGGGAACACTCTATACTGTTTCCGGTTTTCTTGATCTCGCGGATTCTGATCCTTTTTGTGTATTTATATTTATATTTACTTATTGATACATAAAAAGAAGGGTTGGCGGCGTAGTCATACAACCAATTTGAACTCGGAGGCCTTTAGTCAGATGAGAAGCCAGAGATTTGGATGACTATCACTATAGGTCCTAGATTGGCTCTTTAATGTACTTGACTGCTTCTAGACCAGGACATTATTATAGCGTTTGTCTTGTTCTAGTTTCGGTCACTCCAAAGTCTTCCCATCTAAGTGTTGTCAAGAGAATTTTTAGGTATCTAAAGGGCAAACCTAAACTGGGTCTTTGGTATCCTAGAGTGTCTTCATTTGACCTGGAATCCTACTCAGATAGTGACTATGCTGGAGCAAATCTTGACAGGAAATCCACAACAGGAGGTTGTCAATTTCTTGGCAGGAGACTCATTTCTTGACAATGCAAAAAGCAGACCATTGTGGCTACTTCTACTACAAAAGGCAGAAATATGTTTATCATGCTACATAAGCTGCTGTGAAGCAGTTTTGTGGATTTCAAAAATCAATGCAGACTATGTGTGTTCAACTTCATGAACACAAAAATCTACATTGATAATGAAAGCACCATTTGCATTGTAAAGAATCCAGTATATCATTCCAAAATAAAGCACATTGCTATTAGGCACCACTTCATAAGAGATGCTTATGAAAAGAACTAATTAGGTGCATAAAATCATACCTGATGACAATGAAGCAGATCTACTCACCAAGTCATTTTGATGTTACATGTACCAGTTCTTGGTTGTTACATTGGATGATAAATCCATAGGCTGCATTGGTAAAGAGGAGAAAATAATGTTGTGTTGTAAATAGTTTGTATGAAACACATGTTAACCATAATGTGATGCATTTCCAAGGTTTGATAGTATTTAGAGGAGCTTGAGAAGAGTTACCAGATGTTTCTGATTCACCACCTATACCTAACATGTGTTCATTCTTTTGGTAGACAAAGTTAGTACCGACAGTGCCAAAATTAGTACCAGTTGGGCAAGAGTTTTACCCGGCTATAGAGACATTAAAGAAAAATACCGCCCAAGGGATACAAATGTTGTAAATTGAAACGGTTTCCTTGAAATTAGGTCTCCTAAACCTATATAAACCCATTTCAATTGTGCAGTTCCTTACGCATTCTCTCTCTAAAATACATTCGCATTTACAAGCCCTAATATCTCTCTTAACGACGATCTCTCTCTCAAGTACAATGGCAATTCTTGATTCATGTCTGAAGCATAACATGGTCGCATACTTGGAGAAGTCTGAAGGGAATGCAGAGTTTCACGAGATTATTGATTTTCTTAAGCGAAGTTCCATTCATCATGCTCTCACTGTAAGGACATTTTTAATCTTACTACATTTGGTGAACAGTTTTTGGACGTCTGCTAAGTCCAAATAAATCAACAATGTTAGGCACATTACTGCCAAAGTAGCTGGCAAGATCTGTGTCTATCTCTGAGGCATCAATAAGAAGTGATCTTCTTTTTGATGATGCTGATGGGATAGAATCATACATAATCAGCTATATTAGATGCTATACACTTAATGGGTATTAGAGGGATTTAATTAGTGTTAACAATTAATAAAGCTTTGATTTTCACCCCAATAGAGGTTTTTATTTCATCCAATTAATCATTGTCTTATTTCCAAAAGTCCTCTTGGATCAAATTCCCTACGAACATATCACTGCTGTCATCTGCGTTAAACAACTAATCAGAAGTATAATTTTTCCAAATTAATCTTGATGGTAATGGTTTAGAACATTTAGATGCTAATAAGAAGTTTGTAATGTACCCACGTTTTGTTTCTATCTTTTTAGGTAAACAACTAGTTAATGTACCTGTACCTTTAGATCATTTTCCTATAAATACTTTAACTAGTAAAGTCTTTTCTTTCATAGTTAAGAAGGGTAAACATTTCTCAGGGAAAGTCACCCCTTTGTTTGCTACTATGTTGGGTTGGTCCAACCAACTCAGGATGAGGGTACTTCTTCAGAAAGACCATCTGAAGCACAACCTACACCCTCCCTTGCTCCCACTAGTGAAGTACCTCATGAGCCACAGACTGACTCATCTCCTGCTCACACTAGTGAGGTACCTCTTGAGCAGCAGACTGACCCATCCCCAAGACCTTCACCCACTACTACTATTCCTGATTCTATCCTAGAAACTTCTGGTGGGAATCTTGGAGGTCATGCATTCAGTGATAAATCCTTTTCAGGGAATGAGGGTGAAATGACCCTCCAAAGTGTCTATGATCTTTGTCTCTCTTTATGTGCACAGGTTATAGATCAAGCCAAGGAAATACAAAACTTGAAGTCTCAGATCAAGAAGCTCAAAAAACAAGCTAAACATGTCATCCACCACCATAGAGCATGGCTGAAAAGCTCATTGAAGCAAAGATTGACAAGAAAGAGCTTCCTCAATAAACAAAGGGTGCACAAAGAGTCTGTATCCAAACAAGGGAGGAAGTTTACTAAAGGTGAACCTTTAGTTCAAAGAGATCCTCTCTTTGATGAGCTTCCTAAAGATACAGTTGATCATATAGAAACAGAGAATGCTCATGATGAAGGGAGGACAAGGGATATAGTGGATGAAGACAATGAGATTGAGGAGAATGTACTTAGTACTGAAGATGTACTTAGTACTGACAAGGATAAAGTTAGTACTGACATGGAGAAAGTTAGTACTGACAGACCAATAGTTAGTACTGATGGATCCAAAGTTAGTACTGACAGGCAAATTGAAGGTACTGAAGAGCACATTGAAGGTACTGAAGAGCACATTGAAGGTACTGAAGAGCAAACTGAAAGTACTGATGGGCAAAGAAAAGGTACTGAAGATCAGTTTGAAGAAGGAAGTGCTACTCAAGCCACTCAAACACCTACTTCTACAATATTTGGAGATGATGAAACAATAGCTAAGGTTCTTCTCAACATGAGTCAAGCCAAAGCAGTTTCTAGAGAAAAGGAGAAAGGTGTAGAGTTAAAGGATATTAAAGAAACTGGTAGACCTAGACCTACCTCTACAAGATCACTTCTGACATTAAAGCCTCTTCCAAAGATTGATCCAAAAGACAAAGGAAAGAAGAAAATTGAAGAGGAGGATGAATCTGAAAGTGAATCTGATGGTATTCCTGAAGCTGAGAAGAAGTTTAAACAGCTTGAAAGTGATGAAGAGATGGCTAGGAAAATACAAGAAGAGTGGGAAGGTGAAGAGGAAAGAAACAGAATAGCTGAAGAAAAAGCTGCCAATGAAGCTCTCATAAGAAATTTTGATGATATAAAGGCAAGGATTGAGGCAGATAGACTTCTTGCTGAGAAGCTTCAAGAACAAGAAAGAGAGCAATTTACAATAGAAGAAAGAGCAAAGTTCCTTCATGACACAATTGCTGCTCAAAGAAAATTCCTTGCTCAACAGAGATCAGAGGCCATCAGGAATAGACCACCAACCAAGAATCAACTGAGAAATCAAATGATGACCTACTTGAAGCATGTAGGAAACTTCAAGCATACAGAATTGAAAATCAAGAAGTTTGAAGAAGTACAAGCTCTGTATGAGAAGATTAAGAGGTCAGATGAAGATTTTATCTCTATTGGGTCTGCTGAAGATGAAAGACTGATCAAGAAGATGAATGAGAAAGGAGTTGATTTCTCTAAGGATGAAATGATCAAGGAGGAAAGTAAAGAAGAAGCCAAGAAGGAGAGTAAAGAAGAAGTTCAGGATGAAGATTAAAGAAAAGAGAAGATAAAGAAATAGAAAACCGGTACAAGGAAAAAGATGAAGTCAAGAAAGAAGATACATTCATAACACTTCTGAAGATGATAGTGACAACGAGAATGATGGAGCTGAAGATTACACTTAACTATACTCCAGATGAGAAAAAGAAGTGATTAATTAAATACTTGACAGAAAATATCCTATCAAATAAATAGAAAGACAGATGAATCATGGAACTAAACACAGCTGATAAAGATTGAACTTTTTGTAAGAGAATTAATCAAAATGTAGTGATTGAAGCCATGGACAAAAGAGATAATTTCGCACTTTGATGAGGGTATGTCCATATTTGATAGAGAAGATTTGAATGCTGTGTATCAACTGGTAATGGACAAATATCAAGATGAGATACCTGAAGGTTTTGACAGAGTACTTTGGGGAGATTTGATGGTTATGTTCAACCCAGATGATGAAAATGAGTTTTGGAATTCACAGCTAGATTGGATTATAGTGAGTTGGAAGTTGCATAGTTCTTCAGGGGTACATACCTTAGTGACTGAAACAGGATTAGTCATTCATATGCTGGTAGAGAAGAAGTATCCTTTGAGAAAGGAAGTACTGGTGCAAATGTTGAAATTAAAGTTAGAGTCTAAAAAAGGCAGTAGTATGGCATTAGAGTTGATTAGATTTATCAAGAAGTTGCTTGCAGAGTTAGAACCTGAAGAATAAGGTTGATGGAATTGAGAAGGGTTTGAGTGTTGGCTAACCACCACACAACAAATGGTCATCAGTTCACCATGCTTAACAGGCATAAGAACTGGCTAGTCCATAAGCAAACGGCTTGTGGTAAAGACTTCTTAAATCCGTTTATGGTTGACAATTTACCAAAAATTGTAGGGTTCTTAACTCACCTTGCTTCTGTGGTAAAGAGTTGGCTAGTCCATGATCAAACAGTTCATGGTAAAGACTAATCAAATTTTGTTGATATTTGATAGTTTTGCTAAAAACTTATATGGTTATTTCAATGCACATTTTATGCAATGAAAGCATTGGCTAAGTCATAAAGCAAACGGAATTTGGTAAAGACAATCATCCGTTGGATGGTTGATCAGTTTATTAACAAACTGTATGGTAATTAACTCACCATGTTTTTAAAATGAAGAGTTAGCTATCCCAGAGCAAACGGCTACTGGTAAAGGAACATCAAATCCGTTAATGGCTGGTAGTTTGCCAAAAACTACAAAGCCAACTTAGTTGGATTGTTGCTGAAAAGATGTTGCTGTGTTGCTGTGAAGACAAAGTTGCTGCTGAAGAAGGATAGAGTTTAAAAGATCTAGAGATGATAAAGTGTTTGGATACATCCTCTATACGTTAAAGAAGATAAAAGAAACATGAAGTTAAAGAGTGTTCAACATTCATGTTTAAGGGAGGATTGTTAGGATTTATGTCTCCTAACTTAGGTAACTGACATACAAATAGTTTAGTACTGATAGTTATAGTTGAGTATTGACAGTACAAAGTGTTAAGTACTGTCAGTTAGTTAGTACCGTTAGTAGAAAAATAGTTAGTACCGTTTAAGAGATTTGTATAGTATTTTAGGGAAAGATATGTATTCGTTTTGTACGCCCTGTTAGGGTTTTATCTTAGGCTAAATATAAAGGATCCCTCTTGGCATAGTTAGAGATACGACCTCAAGATATCTTATAGCAAAAATCATATCTCATTAGTTAGTAATCTGTAATCATTCAAAGCAGATTAATAGAAGTTATTATTTAGTTATTCATTGTTTTTCTTAGTACTTGTGTTAAGATTCCGCATTAACACATAGTATTCATAATCAGTGTTTCTACATAGTCAGTTGTATTTATACATTTTGGCTATCATTCTTAATAGGCTGCAGAGATCTATTCAGTAAGGGATCCACACCTATTTATAGGGGATTTACTCAAAACATATTCATGGAATTAATGAGATATTAATGACTAATTAATCTCTTCCATAATTATCCTCCATAATTTAGGAATTAGTGGTTACATGACCAAATTAAATATATGGTCATTAATGCAGTCAAATCTGCTACTTAAATAGGCAAAAGTTGTTACAAAACATTTAATGTAGTCAAACCTGCCACTTAAATATTTATAACCACCCATTTAATTCTAACCACTAAAAGAGTCAGGGAAAATCAATGTCTTGATGGGTGTACACTTCGTACCTCCACACCTATTTCCAAGTATGATTTGATTCCCACAATTGCACTAAATGATCAGCTTATTGAAAGCAAATAAAAATAGTAAGGCCCTAGGCCAACCTTTCAAGTAAGGTGCATCCTAGGCTGAAATTAGGATTACTAAATACTCCTTCAAAATGTGACATAGCAGGTAAGACAACCATAGCTTCATTTGAGTCCATATGTGATTTGTGAGGTTCATTAGGCAACACACTAACCTCGGATACACCCGCATCATCCTCCCCCTTTAAATTAGGACTTGACCTCAAGTCTTTAAGGTAATCATCTTCTAAGTAAGGCGTTAGATCTCTAACATTAAACGTACTAGAAACGGAGACATCTCCCAGAAGTTCTACTTTGTAAGCACTATAACCAAAGCGTTCCAACATTTTGAAAGGACCCTCGACTCTTGGCATCAGCTTGTTCTTTCTTTTGGAGGGAAATATCTTTTTCCTTAAATGAATCTACACTATATCACCCAGAGAAAAAGTGGGCTGCTTGCGGTTCTTGTTTGCCTTAGCCTTGTACATTTTGTTTTCTTTTTCAATCCTGGCCTTTACTTGTTCATGTAGCCTTTTGATCTCCTTGGTCTTAGTTTCAGCTTCAATGCTTGCTTTAGGCTCAATTGAAAGAGGAATAAGATCAATTTGAGTTAGAGGGTTAACACCATAACATATTTTAAATGGAGTTTTACCCGTTGAGTAATTAGGATCCCGGTTGAAAGCAAATTTAGCATGAGAAAGCTTGAGATCCCAAACTTTCATAGTCTTCTTAACCAAAGTTCTTAGTAGCATTCAAGTCGTCCTATTAGTCACTCTTAGGTATATTTGTATTTATTAGTTCCTACTGGTAGGTATGTAGTTCCTACTGGTAGAGTAATTGCTACTGTTAGTATTAAAGTTCCTACTGGCAGGTATATAGTTCCTGCTGGTTATATTGTTCCTACTGGTAGAACGAATTAGTCCTGGTAGAGTAACGTAGTGACTCTGGGATAAGTTCTAGTATGGATAGACATGAGAAGTAATAGATAGACTCATGTAAACGTAATTCTAGGGGAATTAGTTTAGGGTTTCATATCTATAAATGAAACCACACGGTTTAGGCTTGGAGATAGATTGAACAATCAAGAAACAGTTTTACGATTAATAGAAAAGATCCATAGAGGATCAAAGTATTGTTTTTAGTAATTCTTCTTTAGCACTATTGTTTATTTTCCGCGTGAACAATAGATTGTTTTGTTAGAGTCTCTCACAGAGTTACTTTTGATTACATTAGTGCTCTATATTCATCACAGGCTTAAAAGATCTATCTAGGGCTGAGACCTACAAGTGGTATCAGAGCCTGGAGAGAGTCTCTGTTGAAGAATAATTACTGTTCTTGCTCCTAAACCTACACAATGACTTCACCGTATCCCACACCACCGTTTACTGTACCATCACCATCCGAATCTTCATACTCCATCCCAACAACATTCGAACCAGTATTTTCTGTGGCAACTACTGAACCTGTATTTGAGTCACAAACTTCCCACTCCGCACAACCCTCACAAAATACTCAGCCTCAATTCCAGCAATATAATTCAACCACTGTCAAGCAGTTATGCAAATTTCCTTATTTGAAGAAGGACGAGTATGAAACGTAGGCAATGAAGAATTGAATAATGGATAATAACAGTGAACACAATCTTGGAACATTGATGCTTCATGGAACAGCAGAAGACAACCCTAAAAAACGGTACCGGCAGAGATCCTAGAGGCAACATAATGATTCTTCCTCTTGTCACTACATAAGAACAAATTGCTGTCCAACGAGAGACAAAAGCTAGAACTATTCTACTTCAGTCTCTTCCAGAGGACAACATGGCTGACTTTCATCATCTTGATGATGCTAAGGATATCTGGTTGCAGAAAAGCCAGATTGAAGGGAATGAAAGAGTCAAAGAAAATGAGGAAGTCATGCTCAAGCAGGAGTTTGCAGACTTTAAGATATCTGAATCCGAGGGTTTGCACAAGGGATATGATAGGTTTCAGAAGGTGCTGAGTCAACTAAATCAAATGCAAGCAAGACCAGATAATGAAGACTGCAACATGAAGTTCCTTAGAGCTCTACCACCTTCTTGGTCACAGGTGGCAATCACCCTTAAAACAAAGGGTGGTCTTGATTTCTTAAGCTTTGATGATTTGTATAACAAGCTTAGGACACTTGAGATTGATGTGAAGGGTGGTTCTAGCTATGATTCAAGAGTTCCTGCTGCTCCTACACACTCAGCTTTCATTAGTGCTGCTAGTACTAATTCCAAGTGGTCAACTGCTGATTCCAAATGTCAACCTTCTTCTGTTCGCTATACCACTACTTCTTCCTCTGCTGATGCATCAGGCAATGTTCTTGAAAATGTTCTTCACTCTTTTGTTGCTGAAAGTGATCCACAACAACAGATCACTTATGAAGACTTTGACCAAATTGGCAAGTTGGATTTGGAAGAACTTGACATCAAATGGCAGATGGCAATGCTTTCTGTTCGAATCAATAGATTTGAAAAGAAGGCTGGTAGAAAATTCAAGTTTAATAACAAAGATGCTGTCAGGTTTGATAAAAAGAAGGTCAGGTGCTATCAATGTTCAGATTGGGACAATTTTTGCAATTAGAATGTTACAGGGAAGAAGGTGGATTCAAAGACAAGGTATTCTCAATTTAAGATCAAAGAACTGGATAAATCAGAAGAACCAAAGGCTTTGGTGTCAGTTGATTCAATGCTCAATTGGTCAGACCACGAAAGTGAAGATATGGAGAAAGGTGCTTCTGAAGTCTATGGGATGATTGCAGGATATGGGGATGATGCTGTTATTCCTGCTGTTGATGCTGCTGATGGAGTTAGTACTGATGGTATTTTTGCTGATGGTGTGTTTGTTGCTGCTGGTAATGGTTCTGATGGTGTTTCTGTTGCTGCTGGTGTTGGTGCTGATGGTGTTTCTGTTACTTCTAGTGATGCTACTGATGCTGAAACTCAATTTGCACTTATGGGGTTATCCCCTCAGGTATAATCTTGTCCTTTTGGTTGTAATTATATTTATACAGAACTTAAAAAGGATTTTGATAATCTAGAAGTGCAATATAAAGAGTGTTTTATCCAAGTACAAGCATACAAAAGTTCACTTCAAAACTTAGAACAACAGAAGTCTTGGTACCAAAATAATCAGTTAGCTTTAGAAGAGAAAATTAGAATCTTGACTGCAGACCTAGGCAACACCACCAACATGCTAAAATATACTGAAAAATTGAATGAACAGGCTAAAATTGATAATATGAATAACAAGGTCAAACTTGAGGAGTCTGAGGCAAGGTTTGACAAATGGATGGATTCTTCCAAAAACCTAAACAAACTGATCAATAGCTCCATGTCTACTAGATCAAAATTTGGTTTAGGATATGGAGACACTTTTAGATCAGATGAGGTGTTTGATCTCTCTGCCCCTAGCATCTTTGACTCATGTCTTAAGGATGCTCTAGAGAAACCTCTCTATGACAGGTTTATCAAAGCTGTTGGATTGCATGCTGTTCCAGGTCCAATAACAGGAACATTCATGCCTCCTTCAAACAAGCCTGACATTGATGATACACAGTACACCTATGGTTCAAAGTCCAATAATTGTGTTGAAACTAACTCTGTATCTAATGACTTTGTCTCTTGTGATAACAGTGACAAGTCCTCAGACTCAGAGACCACTGGCTTTGCATCCTGTGTTTCAAGTGTCAAGTCCTCAAGCCTCAAGACTAAAGACCAATTAGCCTCAGCCTCTAGTTCAGTTGATTTGAAGACTTTACACAAGACTGATGACCAAGGACCATGCAATGTCACTCAAAGTCCTAGTTTTTCTTTTAAGGAGAATGTAAAAACTCCTAGGAATTTATGTAATAGGAATGGGTCAAACAATATTAGTCTGTGTAAAAACAAGTCTTTTGGTTCTAAGAAATGTTTTGTTTGTGGTAGTAAATTTCATTTGATTCGAGATTGTGATTTTTATGAGAATCAGTTGAGATTGAATAATGCACCTGTGTGGAAAAATGTAGAAAACATTCCCTCATTTGTTCCTAGACCAGCCTATGTTCCTGCTGGTAGTAGGAATAGACCAACATCTGTTCCTGCTGGTAGGCCATTTCCTGCTGGTTGGCATAATCCTGCTGCTAGACCTATGACCAGACCAAAAAGCCATTATTTTCAACAGTTTAGTAGGCCTGGCTCATATAACCAAATGGATATGGATGGGGGAAGATGGGGAACTGCTGTTAAGACCTCAGCAGGTTGTTCTTGGCAAAGTAACAGGCCATATATGCATTGGGGATCCAAGAACAATGGTGGATCTCAACAATCTACAGGGTTTTCCTCTTATTGATCCACAAGGCAGGCCCAAGTCAGTTCTGACTTGGGTCTCCCATGTATACTAATGTTGTACTTTCTTTTGTATATTGTAGGACAATCCTCATACAAATAAAGATTTAGGTATTGTTGATAGTGGTTGTTCCAGAAGCATGACAGGTAATAAGGAGAAATTGGCTGACTTTGTGAAGATTAAAGGAGGGACTGCCACTTTTGGAGGTGAAGATGGTAAAATTACTGGAAAAGGCACCATTAGGACTTCCAACTTCAATTTTGAAAATGTTTACTATGTGGAAGAGCTCCAGAACTTTAATTTGTTCTCTGTGTCACAAATCTGTGATACCAAGAACAAAGTCCTTTTTACAGACAAAGAGTGCCTTGTACTCTCCAGGGAGTTCCAACTACCTGATTCAAGTCAGGTTGTTCTCAGAGTTCCAAGAAGACACAATCTCTACTGTTTCAATTTGACTGACATCCATTCAGAAAGAGAAATCAAGTGTTTGTTGGCAAAAGCATCCTTAGATGAGCCACAAAATGGTATAGAAGGATGGCTCATGTGAACTTCAAAAACATGAACAAGCTGGCAAAACATGGATTAGTCAATGGGCTTCCTTTCAAACTCTTCACAAATGAACACAACTGTGTTGCCTGCAACAAAGGAAAGCAACACAAGGCCTCTTACAAGGCCATCACTGCAGTCAGCACCATTTCTGAGCCTCTCCAGTTACTTCATATGGACCTTTTTGGTCCTACTTCCATCAGAAGCATTGATCACAAGCACTATTCCTTGGTGGTTACAGATGACTTTAGCAGGTTTAGCTGGGTTTTCTTTTTGGGGACTAAGGATGAGACTTTTTATATCCTTAGGGATTTCATTACTTTTGTTGAAAACCAGCTAACTAAAAAGGTTAAGGCTATAAGGTGTGACAATGGGACAGAGTTTAAAAATTCTAACTTAATTGAACTCTGTGGGTCCAAGGGGATTAAAAGGGATTATAGTGTTGCCAGAACCCCACAACAAAATGGGGTTGCTGAAAGAAAGAATAGAACCCTTATAGAGGCAGCAAGAACTATGCTTGCTGACTCTAAGTTACCTACCATGTTTTGGACAGAAGCAGTTAGTACTGCTTGTTATGTTCTAAACAGGGTTTTAGTAACTAGGCCCCATAATAAAACACCCTATGAACTTTTATCTGGGAAAGTTCCAAACATTAGTCACCTTAAACCTTTTGGCTGTCATGTGACCATACTTAACACTAGTGATCACTTGGGAAAATTTGAGGGTAAAGCTGATGAAGGTTTTCTTGTTGGGTACTCTGCTCATAGTAAAGCTTATAGAGTCTACAATTTATCCAACAAAAAGATAGAAGAAACACTGAATCTGAGATATATGGAAGATAAACCTAATGTTCAGGGTCTGGGTCATGAGTGGTACTTTGACCTTGACTATTTGACTGATTCTTTAGGTTATACTCGTTTCAAATCTAATCAACCTGCAGGTACTCAAGATACTAACACTCATGCAGGTACACACGATGACTCAGATTCAGAGTGTGATGAACAAGTGATTGTTGTTCCTTCTTTTCCTTCTAACCATTTTTCAGGTCCCAAGGTTCATACTGCTTCTGCCACAGTGGAGAGTACTTCAGACTATGCAGAGGAACTTGCTAGGCTTCAAGGACAAGCATATGAAGCCAATTCTGCAGCAAAGGATACTTGGAAAACAGCTGATACGGTTCCTGCTGGTAGTGGTGTTCCTGCTACTAGCATTCCTGCTGGTAGTATTAATCAGGCTGCTGGTGGTTCTGCTGTTCCTTCTACTCCATCTTCTTCTGTGGTTGAACCTGTTCATGCTGATACACCACTTCCTCCTGGTCACTCATTGGGCTCAAGTGAAAATTCTACAAGATTTTCCTCTCCTTCTGACCTTGCTAATCACATATCATCATCTTCAGAGATGGAGGGCATTCACCATCATCCTACTACTGGCATTTTCTCTGAATCTACATATGATGCTGACTTTGGTGGTTCAGTCACAAATTTAGCACCTACCATAGCTGTTGATCATGTTCCCACAAAAAGGGTGCATACTGTTCATCCTATATCACAGATCATTAGGGATATTACTTCACCAGTTCTGATAAGGGGCACTTTAAAGAAATCCAAGTTTGGAGAGAGTGCTCTTGCAGACTATGTTCATGATCAACAAAGGGTGCATAGAGGATCAAAGTACTGTATTTAGTAATTCTTCTTTAGCACTATTGTTTATTTTCCGCGTGAACAATAGATTGTTTTGTTAGAGTCTCTCACAGAGTTACTTCTGATTACATTAGTGCTCTATATCCTTCACAGGCTTAAAAGATCTATCTAGGGCTGAGACCTACAAGTTTAGCCGCGGCAAGACTTAGGGATAAAGGAAAAGGTGTGGCCTCATTTTTATCCAAGAGATAGTCATAGTAGCTGGGTAAGCTGCTTTAGGAAATAGTGGTGCTTGTCATTGAGGTGCTTAAGTGCAATGGAAAGTTTAAAATGGGTCAATATGCAAAAACAAGTGTCGTGGGTCATTTAGGGCTCGAATAGGATTTCTAGGCTTGGTTTTTGAGCACACTTGTGTTATAAATGTGGATTAATGTTCTTAAGATTTGTATCAAGAGTTATTAGCAAGAATTCATAGGTGATTCGGGTTTTAAATAGGTAGAAATGGGAATTTTGGTTGTGGGTTGGAATTAGGGCACGTTAGGGTTTCTTGGTTTTAATTCGCATATAATTGAAATGAAATGATTAAATGATGATAGTATATGATTGGTAATGTTGTAAAATAAGTTATTACAACTTATTTGAGTGTTAGTTGAGGTTTATAATGGATAAAAATGAAGAAACGGGTCACGATTTAGTATTTAGCTCGGGTTAGGGTTTCTGACTTTGGTTTCTTGTAATTTCATGAAATGAGAATGAATATGGATTATAAATGAAGTATATGACTTGCTTGTAACTTGTACTTGATGGATTATACAAGATTCCTTAGGAAAACATAGGTAAAACGGCTATTTTGGATATCATGCTTAATAACTTATACATTGTGCTTCGAAAACTTATACCTTGACTTATAGGGAGTTTATATTTCAAATGAGATGTTATATTACTTGTACATATGCTTTAGTAGCTTGTGCATTCACTTTAGATATTAACTTCTCATGAAATTAGGGTTTTAGAGGCATACGATAACAGTTTAAAGCCCGTTTTGATATAACGTTGCGAATGGTACATTATATGAGTAATGTACTTGGTAAAAATGATATTAAGATATTGACTTGACATATTATGATGTTTTCTTGACATATATGTAGATAGGATTGCCATAGGTAGGTTGCGTGAGCTCGTTAACTTTAGTTATGCAAGTTATGTTGCATATTGAGATATTGGTAATGCAAGTAATGTAATAAAGCGAAAAAAATTTCCTGTGAAAAAGTGATATATTATATAACAGAGAGATATTACATTGGTGAAATTTGTGGGTTGTTATAGTCTCCACCCCTTAAAGAAATCTCGTCCCGAGATTTAGTCGAATGATGGAGTGTAAAAGTTCAGAGATTCGTTCATATGGAAGTAATATGAAGTAAGGGATTTGTTTGTACAAGCGGATCATAGATTGAAAGAATGTTGTTTGTATGCCATATACTTAAGCCTACTTATTTATAATTTGTCATTTACAAAGAGAAGCGTCCAATTCCTTGTAACTGAGAATTTATAAATTCATAGTTCGGAGATTTATAATTTCCTTATTCAAATGAAGAAGCGTCCTAATTCATTTCAATAAGATGATCATAAAGCATCTTACCTAAGCATAAAACATGATATCAAAATGGTAACGTGTAGAAATGATATGATTTTTCAAAACCATCGAAGGTAATGAGAATAATAATGAGACATTAATTGCAATGATGTCCATATTTGTCGTATTTCAATGATAATAAGTGGTTCAAAGGTATAAGGGGAGTATTCAGAGTTGAACATAATAGAATTAATGGAATTGACAAACGATGTCGAGTTTTGATACCACCAGATAATAAGATGTAATGGAATCATCACTTTATTATTTGCTGGATAACTTTACATATGAAACTTTAGAAGTGTTGATACTTATGCTACGTATCTTGTGATAAAAGCAATAGATGACAAAGATTGTAGCTTGATGTTTAGGGTTTTTAAACTGATGAAATGTGTTTTAGAAGATTCTAATGATGAACTAGAATATCCTTGAGAGTTGTTTCTAGAGTATAAATCCTAGAGTGAACAAAAGTAAACTTGTCTCTAAGTATGCTTTCTTGTGGCCCTGTTGTTTGCTTTTGAGCACTGATTTGCATAATGTCCTTTCTCTCCACAGACATTACAAGTTACGGATACTGTTTGGAGGTTGTTTCTAGTGGTTGATCTTTTGTTTCTGCAATTCTTAGTTAGATGACCTACCTTGTTGCAAGTTCGACACTTGACAGTGCAAGGTCCTATGTGATGTAGGGTGCATCTTTCACACAAGGGACGATTTCCAGTATACCCATTGGTGGCAGCATAAGTCCTGAAGGTTTCTTGCCTTCTATTCTGCTGTTGGTGGTAATCATTGTTACGGTTGTTATAGTTATTCTGATAGTTGTTGTTGTTGATGATGTTTCTCTTATCCTCAAGCTTTCGTTTGTGATCATTGGTTTCTTGCACATAATCATGCCTTATTATCTGATCCATTAACCTCTGGGCTATGTTGGTGGCTTCCTCCAAAGTTTGAGGCTTCGAGGCAGTAACATTTCCTTCAATACTTTTGGGTAATCCACTGATGAAGATTTCCATAAGTTTCTCAGAATTTGGCACCATGTTTGGGCATAAAACTGCCAATTCCTGGAACCTTCTAATGTAAGTCTTAAGATCATTTCCTTTCACGGCCAAGTTGTAAAATTCGTCTTCCATTTTCTTGACTTCAGTTCGAGGGCAATACTTATTGGTTAAGAGCCTTTTCAATTCGGTCCAAGTGATTTGATTGGCTTGATCTATTCCAATAGGTTGAGCGTATGAATTCCACCAGGACAGGGCATCATTGGTTAAAGTACCAGTAGCAAATGTCACTTTGTTTTCCTCAGCACAGTTGCTATGAGAAAATACCGATTCAGTCCGTATAAACTAGCGAATGAGGCCAACTGCTCCTTCCGTACCATTGAAGTAGAAAGGTTGGTAAATCTTCACAAGACTTAATACTGCCAACAGTACTAATGGAGTTAGTACTGCCAGTACAAACTTAGTACTGCCAGTGTTAATTAATACTGCTAGTAGAAAAGAGTTAGTACTGCTGATGGTCAAAGATGCTGAACTGAAGATAAGGATGCATGGAGATTATTTCGGGATGTTTATTTTTGAATTGTAACTGATCCTAAAAGATAGGTTGTTATCTTTGTAAAGGACTCCTTGTGTTCTATAAAAGGAGATCCTATGTTTAGAATAGATATATACTTTTCAAGTGATAGAAATACTTAGAGAGAAAAATTGTAATAGCTTCAAGGTTTTTGTAACCCCAGTACTACAAGAGTACTCGTATTATTCTAATAATATTGAAGCAGTTTGTTCATTGTTCATTGTTTGTTTTGGTTATTACTGTTCCATTAATAAACACCTCTAGAGTATCAAAGTGTAGATTCCGCATACACTTTGGTATACATACAAAGTCTCAATCTTTGTTATTTTGGATTCTTCCAAGGTAACAAACACAAACACTTTAATCTAGACTAAACGTAAATATATCGATCAAGGCGTGGATCAACAAGTGTACAGTGCCTGTGCTTTAAGAAACTTTGATCTAGGGAAAATGAAGTTAGAAAATTCTTAGAAAAATGCGTTGGCAAAGCTTCCCATGCTCAAACTAGGAGAGTATGAGATGTGGGAAATCAGAATCAAGCAGTACTTTCAGATCCAAGATTATGCATTATGGGAGGGTAATCAGGAAAATGGGAAGTCATGGGTAACCTATTAATCCTATTACAACACCAAGAATCGGTCCATCAACAACAGCATTGAAGATGACTGTGCCCTCTACTACTGAAGAAAAGATTTGCAAGAAGAATGATGTAAAAGCCAGAAGTCTTCTCCTCATGGCACTCCCCAATGAACATCAGCTTACCTTTAACCAGTATGTTGATGCTCAATCTATGTTTGCTGCCATTAAAGCTAGATTTGGAGGGAATGAAGCAACAAAGAGGACTCAAAAGCCCGGTTAGAAGCAACAATATGAAAACTTCAATGCTTCAAGCTTGGAATCACTTGATTCTATATTTAACAGGCTTCAAAAGCTTGTCAGTAGATTGGCAATTCTGGGTGTAGTTACTCCTCCAGAAGATCTAAAATGTTAAATTTTTAGGAGCTTACCTTCTGAGTGCGATACTCATGTGGTAGTCTGGATGAACAAACCCCGATTTGAAACTATGGGTTTGGATGATTTGTACAACAATTTTAAAATTGTTGAACAAAAGGTTAAGAGAACTGTTGCTGCTAATAATGATGATAAGAACTTGGCATTTCTAACCACTTCCAGTCCAAGCAGTACTAATACTATTAATACTGTTAACACTAGAGTTAGTACTGGCAACACCAAGGTTAATACTGCTAGTACTGAAACTAGTACTGCTAGTTTTAGTGATGCCACAGTTTATGCATTCTTGTCCACTCAACCTCAAGGGTCTGAATTAGTTCATGAAGATCTTGAGCAACTTCATGATGATGATTTGGAAGAAATGGATCTAAAGTGGAATATGGCACTACTTAGTATGAGGGCAAGAAAGTTCTATCAGAGAACTGGAAGGAAGATCATCATTGATGGAAGTAGTACTGCTGGATATGATAAATCAAAAGTAGAATGTTTCAACTGTCATAAAATGGGACATTTTGCTAGAGAATGCAGAGCACCAAGAAGTAAAGACAACATAAATTGGAATCAAGGAGGCTCATCAAAGGCAGTAAGGGTTGAAGATGCTTTTGAAAAGGTAATGTGTGTAATAGATGGTGCTGGATTTGATTAGAGTGACATGGCAGAGGATGAAATTCAAGCAAACATGGCTCTCATGGCATTCACAGATTCTGAGGTATCAAATGATAAATCTTGTTCTAAATCTTGTTTGCAAAATTATGAAGCTCTAAAGAAACAGTATGATGATTTACTTGTTAAATTAGATGATACTAGTTTTAAAGTAGCTACATATAAAAGAGGTTTATCAATTTTAGAAGCACAAGTAGTTAAATATAAAGAATCTGAAGTCTTAGTGGATAAGAAAGTTAAAATAATCAAAAGTGATAATGGGACATAATTTAAAAACCATGTGATGGATGAGTTCTGTAGAGAAAAAAGGTATCAAAAGAGAATACAGTGTAGCAAGGACACCTCAACAAAATGGTGTAGCTGAAAGAAATAATAGGACTCTCATTGAGGCTGCTAGAATAATGTTAGCAAATTCTAAGGTACCTATAACATTTTGGGCAGAATCTGTTTCTATTGCTTGCTATGTACAAAATAGGGTCTTAGTAGTCAAGTCTCATAACAAGACTCCTTATGAACTCTTTAGGGGTATTAAACCAGCTATAGGCTTTATGAAGCCATTTGAATGTCATGTTACAATTCTTAATACCTTAGATAAGTTGGGCAAGTTTGATGGAAAAAGTGATGAAGGTTTCTTTGTTGGGTATTCCTTAAGTAGCAAAGCTTTTAAGTAGCAAAGCTTTTAGGGTATACAACATTAGAACTAGAATAGTACAGGAAAACTTGCATGTTGGGTTCCTAGAGAATAAACCTATGTTAGAAGGAAATGGTCCTAAGTGGCTATTTGATCTTGATTCTCTAACCCAATCTATGAAGGATGCTTCATACTTTGATGATGCTTCACTCAAATCTATTGCTGATGCACAAATACAAGATCAAGATGGGACTCATGATGATTGCAGTCTTTAGGATAATGGTACTGCTAATCAACAAGTTAATACTGCTAGTCCAGACGTTAATACTGGTAGTAGAGAAGTTAGTACTGCTGTTCCTGAAGTTAATAATGCTACTCCTGAAGACTTGATGGGACCAATTCCTACATCTGAAGACACACAAGTGGAGGATCAAGAAATTGAATTGGGGAACTGATTCGCGGAAACTAATCCTTTAAACATATATATATAAATATAAATAAACTCAAGGATCAAGATACGCGAGACCAAGAA